>KN361130.1:15038-27309 GCA_000785685.1 Uromyces viciae-fabae | reverse complement strand
CCAACTGGCATCAACGTACAAGATGATGACTTCCGAGTGAGAAGAAGATTTGTTGAGGGTGATCCCAAAATCTTTTGTCCCTTTTAAATATCGCAGAGTGTGTAAGGCAGAGTTCCAGTGAGTGATGCCTGGCTCTTTTAAGAATTGAGACAGACAACCGACAGAGTACGTGATATCGGATCTGGAGGTTACACTTAAGTAATTGAGATCGCCAACTAACGCGCAGTAGCTATGTTTTATTTTTTCGAATTTGAGAATCTCCAGTTTTGATTCCTTTACAAGCTTTGATTGAGGCTTCATAGGTGTAGCAATCGGAGTTTTGAGACATTCAAACCTTGAAAATATTTCTTCGATGTAATGAGTTTGAGTAAGTCGAGTTTGTTGAGCTGATTGATGGACTTTCATTCCAAGAAGATGCTTAGCTTTGCCGAGATCTTTTATCTTAAAGCGAGCCGAAATCATCTTCTTAAAAATATTGGGTTCCTTGCTAAAAACCGTGATGTCATCAACATGGACATATAGCCACATATTTGCTGACCAAAACACACATGGTTCAGCATGACTATGTTTAAACCCAACAGACAGAAGCCAGGATGACAGAGTGAGGTACCAAGCCTTCGGTGCTTGCTTGAGCCCGTAGAGTTCTTTCTTGAGAAGCAAAACTTTTCCAACAGACAGAAGCCAGGATGACAGAGTGAGGTACCAAGCCTTCGGTGCTTGCTTGAGCCCGTAGAGTGCTTTCTTGAGAAGCAAAACTTTTCCCTTTTTGGTTTCTACGCCTCGAGGTGGAGTAAGAACGATTCATTCTTGAATTGGAGTGCTAAGAAACACACATTTTACATCAATTTGATGAAATTGGAGGCCTTGTTGAAGAGAGTGAACGATGAGCATTCTCAGGGAGACGAGCTTTCCAGTTGGAGCGAATGTGAGGTTATAATCCCTTCCAAAAACCTCCTTGAACCCTTGCACGCAAAGTTGTTCCTTGTACTCTTCAGGCTGATTTGGGAGTTTGGGTTTTATTTTCAGAACCCAGGTACAGTTCAAAGGTTTGTCAACTTCATTTCAATCAATAACTTCCCAGACCTGATATCCTTCCATATTTTTGATTTCCTCTGAGATAGCATTAAGCCACTTTTCTTTGTCCGGATGTAAGTTTGTTTGATGACTTGATATGATTTCAGAGTCTATAGCCAGAGCGTTTTCTTCGGCACATACTCCCCTTTGACTGTGAATCACTATATTGTCAGAGCAGATATCCCCGATAATTTCTTTTGAAGGACGAGAGGTAGAGAGTTCTTGATCAGGAAATGGAGAAAATTCAGCCGCAAGATCTGAGTTGTCAGTGGGCAAAGAAATCATCTCGAATGGATCAAACTGAAAGGATGAGTCGATTACAGATTCATTTGTTAGAGTTGGGAAGACAGTCTCGTGGAAAGAAACATCTCGACTGACACATACGCTTTTTGATTCAATCTTGAGGGTTCGATACAAACCAAAGTCGTTAGAAAAGCCAAGGAGTATACCCTTTTTGGTGTTCGGGCCCAATTTGGCTTTTTGATGAACGCTGGGAATAAGAACATAGCATAGAAAACCGAATGGTCTAATTTTCTCTAGATTGATTGTGTTTTTAAACAAGATAGAACTAGGAGTTTTAAACTCTCTGGTACTAGAGGGCAATAGGTTTCATAAATCAGTAGCGGTGACAATCGCCTCTGCCCAGTATCGAGGAGGTAAGTTAGCTTGAGCATACAGGCATCTTGCCTTTTCAATCATAGCTCAACTCCCCCTCTCAGCCATTCCATTGTTCTCCGGAGTGTAAGGCGGAGCGAATTGTTGGACTATACCGGAGGTTAAGCAAAAATTTTAGAAAAGTATGTTTTTGAATTTGCCACCGTTGTCTGATATGAACTTCTTGACTGGTTTTGAGGTTTGCTTTTCAATTTGAGTCAAAAAAATTTGAAGTTCATTCAAAGTGTCTTATTTATGCTTGAGCAGACGGACCCACTTTAATCCGGAGAATTGATCAACAAGCGTCAGAAAATATTGATAACCGCTGACGGAGCGAGTTTGAAAAGGACCAACCAAGTCCAGATCAATTGCCTCCAGAAAGTCAGATACAGGGTGGAGCGTTCCTTTGAAGGGTTTTCTAGTGCTCTTACACATCTTGCAGGTGTCGCATGACTCATCTGTGATAGCTTGAGGAAAAATCTTCTTCAGGTATGCATCGTTAGGATGGCCAAGGCGTAGGTGCCAATTTTTACAGTCAATCAATGTAAGAAGACATTCCCCCAATTCATTGTAGATGAAGGGGTTTTCTAATTCAAAAAGATTATTTACGATCTTGCCTGATAAGGTGAAGCTGTCATCAAAATGAATTTTAAAATTTGATGAATTCTTGGATATAGCACATGAAGTTTTCAAGAGTCGATTGAGAGAGATTAATAGTCTACTGATGTCGGGCGCGTACAGAGCAATTTGATGAATTCTTGGATATAGCACATGAAGTTTTCAAGAGTCGATTGAGAGAGATTAATAGTCTACTGATGTCAGGCGCGTACAGAGCGTCGCGCGTACAGAGAGTTCTCAAGTCGAATGATAGATCCAGAAGAGCTTTTCAGAAAAGCTTCCCCCATCTCAACAGACCTCATTTTATGATAAAAGTTGCCAGTGGCGATATTGATGTTAACAGATCATTCCTTGAAGAAATATTTTGAATCTTTAATTATATGGTGAGAAGCTCCGGAATCAACAAAGGCCGGTTTAGAATCATCAGCTATTTCAATTTTGTAAGCTTCAACTTCAATGTAATCGGTTTCCGCTTCATTCGAGTCAATAAGATTAGCTTCACCATCTTGCTTGGCCCTCATAGCCTCCTTTTCTTCGGGTGATAGCTTAAAACAACACCAAGCTGGGTGCTTGGCTTTCGGGTTATGTTTTCCTTTTGAGCAGGGATGATGTGGAGGAGGACGATTAGATTCAACCTTAAGAGCGGATGCATCTTCTGATTTGATTTTTACTTCAGATTTGGGATTTGCATTGATTCAGATCTCTTTCATGTAGAAAAGTTCTTGTAGTTTCTTAAGAGTTTGATTAGGATGAAGGATAATGGCTTTGTTCATAATTAATTTATCAACGTCATTCCAAAGATCTCTTGATAATTTTGCAAGAATGGATATTGAAATTATATCGTCAGGAATTGCAAGTTGGACGACGAAAATTTCCTGTATTATCTTTTGAAAATAGCGATGTAGTCTTTTAGGTCGCCTCCATATTCAAACCGCATGAATTTTAGCCATACTCTGGCCTTGTTATCTATCTATTCAGAGGCAAATTGTTTGGTAATGGCTGCCCAGATTTTATTTGGTTTGTTGTCGTTTTCAATGGAGATAACTGCATCAAATGTGTGATTGCTGAGATGACTAATTAAAATATTGGCTGCTTCAAATTTCTTCTTTTCAGAAGGGTTAATTGTTTCCCCTGAACAAATCTTCCATAATTCCTTGCTGCGAAGGCACACTCTCATACGTGACAGCCACTTGGGATAATTGGAGTCATCAAGTTTGGGTTGCCTTAGAAACTTTTTCTTAGGAATCAGACATGATCACTGAATTTAGCCTGTTCTTTTAATGCAAGCGACCATACTGATAATGTGATAATTTTATAGTCTTAAAATATAAAATTGATTTCAGTTTAAAAAAGAAACAAAAATAGAAAATTAGAAACAAACTGAAATCACCTTAAAAGAACAAAATAAAGATCAAGAGAGAGAGCAAAATAAAGTAGAGGAAGAAGAAGAACAGCGCCACAGGAAAGAACTGGGTATGAAAAATAGTAATGGTCAACACTAGTTGTTTTGAAAGAATATTAATGAAAGAAATAATAAGAACCTATAGTCTTGAGCCTGGATGAGAATGATCTCAGTGAGTGGAAAATATTGAAGAAGGAAAGAAATCTAGACAAGTGAGACAAAGAAAAATCATAAATGAAAAAATAAGAACCTATAGTCTTGAGCCTGGATGAGAATGATCTCAGTGAGTGGAAAAGATTGAAGAAGGAAAGAAATCTAGACAAGTGAGACAAAGAAAAATCATAAATGAAAAATAAATGAAAAATGGAATACAAAGCAAGTACTCTAGATTTAGAGTATGCACACCAAAACACAACAGTATACAACAACGGGGATCCTGAAAATAGTATTGTATACAATATTTTGAACTAGTGTATACAATATTCCCGGACCCCCCCGTTATCGTATACAATACTTTCCTCTAGAAAGTATTGTATACGGTCAAAAACTTGGGTTTAAATGGCAGAAACCCCGTATATGATAGAATTTATATCCTATATGGTAGTTTCTTCCTCAGACTATTGTACACAATAGTCCCCCCTGGTAAACTATTGTATAAAATAGTTTTTCCAAGGGTAACTATTGTGTACAATAGTCCCCCCCCCGGGTAAACTATTGTATACAATACATTAGGCCCAAAAAAAAAAAAAAACAATAGAAAAAAAAAACAAAAGACAGCAAGGAACACAACAAGAAGGATATAAATAAAACAGTAAGGACAAACAATACAAACCAAAAAAAAAACCACAGAACAAATAGAACAGAAGTAAAGAAACAAAACAAAACAAAAACAAAAACAAATAAAAAGAACATAAAAAAACAAAAATAAAAAACAAAACAAAGAAAAACAAAAAAGATATTATGAAAAGTAAGAAAGGAAACAAAAAAAAAAAAAAAAAAAAAAAAAAAAAAAAAAAAAAAAAAAAAAAAAAAATGAAAAGAAAAAAATGAAACAAAAAAAAAAAAGAACAAGAACATAAATAACAAAATAAATAAATAAAAGAATAAGAATAAGAAAAAAAAAACAAAGTAACACAAAAAAAGGAAATAAGAAAAAGCAACAAAAAAAACAAAAGAATAAAAAAAAAAAAAACCAAATAAAAATATAATAACTAGAAAAATAAAAACAACAATAAAAGCAAAAAAAAAAGAAAAACATAACAAAAAATAAAATAAATTAAAAACAATAAGACTGCAACAAAAAATAGCAAACAATAGCTTAATGTAATAAAATAAATAAATATTTTAAAACACTTATAAGCTCTCAGTCAACTCACTCAACTCATATTGCAAAAGAGTTATACTCAACAATGGCACTCGAAAATTTAAAAGGTAAAAATATATGAAGTTATTAATTGAAATTAAAAATCAAAAGAGTTATCAAAGACCACTAAGATCTTGAGATGAGATTCTATATTAAATGATAAAAAAAGCGAAGGAAGCAAGAGAGAAGGAAATCTATATTAAAAAATAAAAGGAAAAGCAAACAAGAGAGAAAGAAATCTATTTTTTAGTTGTATTATACAAAGAGAGACCCTCTTTGACATGATCTTTCCAAAGAGGAACATATTTACTGAGAGCTTTGGGGAGCTTTACAATAGGAGAAATAGGAAAAGGACCACATTTTGAAATAACAAGAACCCAATGATTAGAGTTGACAAACAAAAGATGAAAAAAAGATTTAGAGGGATCTGGAGGACAATTAAAAGGTACAGAAGTGTCACAACCCCTTAAAGCAAAGAAATAAATTGCTGTATGATATTTTTCAGCTAATATCTGACCCATATCAAGCTTAGACAGCCAATGGTGCTTTTCAATGAGATCAACACGTGGTTGAAGATTGTTTTTGATTTGTTCAAAGTCTTTTGCTGAACCAAGTATTTTGAGGAAACTGGACCCTTCTTTTGAAAGACATACCACCATACTGTCTCTTATCTGATCAAAAAGATCTTGATCACCAAACATTGCCTGAGCAATGCACCAGAATCCACAGTTTCCATCACCTTCTGGGTCAATAATTGACTCAACCAAATCCTTAAGAGGTCAAGGAATTTGGCTAATATAAACCTGTAAAAAGAAAAAATCAACAAACAATATTAATTCCACTACAACACAACAAAAAAACTCACTTGTAAAAAAATTTTAACTGGAGGTGCCTCCGCCAAGGGTCACTCATCTTGTTCTTCAGAGGATGCAGAACTTGCACCAGTTTTGTTTCCTGAGTATTCCTACTAGGATGATTCTGAATCTTCTAAACTGGAACTTTCAACCTGTCAATACAACAATAAATATCAATAAGTATCAGCATTAATCAACATCAATCAATCAAAATAAAAAAGCAATCAGCTCACTTAAATTTTGAATATTTTTATAAATAAAAATATCAATAAAAAACAAACAAACAAATGAAAGCATTATTAAGTGACAGGAATAGTACAAATATTATGAAATATTTGAATTCCTTTGTAAAAAATAACCCCAGTCACTCAGCAGAAGTATGAGTATAAAATACCTCCTTCTATTTTATTTTATTGATAAAATAAAAATACGAAGGAAACCCCTACAAACCCTCTAAAAAAGATGTCACCTATACTCATGTATATGTATTAAAATATATTAATACATAAAAATAAGGTGTTGTGTATATTTTAGAAGTTACACACATATTGACAATATTGTCAAATGATGCGGGAGATTACATGATCGATCCCCTGGACAATGACACCGAACTCAGCTGGCTTATGTAACCCAACTGACAGGTTCTGGGAGCCCTGATGGGCTAAACCTGCTTTGTTTGAAAAGGCAAACAATACAAAGTGAAAATACTCCCACAGTCCTTCCAAAAATATAAGTCCCATGTAAACATGTCACACTAAGGAAGCTTCTATTTTTCCTTGGTAAACAAGATAGTTTTACCTCGAGGAAAAATAGAAACAACACTTGGAAATCAAAAACAATATGAAAAGCATTTTTTAAAATATCAATTGAACCAGAGAAATGACATGTTTAGTTCAAAAAATCATAACTCCGTCATTTCAATTGATAAAAAGGAATAAAGATTACACAGATCATCCTTGGAAAACATATTTCCAAGGAGAAATCCCTCGATTACAGATCATGTACAACGATCTTTTCACATTGCCCACAGAATTGCTCAATTACCTGCATAATGCAGTCTACATTCTGTCGGACTTTTACATAAAATGAGAGTGCGCCAAGATAATTGGAAAAGATATAAACAGAGCTCTCTTTTCGACCTCCCATTTCCAGAATCATCTTTACCGGCTACTCATAGTTACTTAAATACAGCATTAAAAGTATGTCATCCACTCTATAGCAATAAAAGAACAATTCCCCATCAATTGCGCCTACTGGATCCCCTTCTGAACTCCAGTCTGCCTTCCCAAATCAACCACATCGTCTGAAACCATCTTTTCTTTGTGATCTGGACACTAGGTAAGTCTTCTGAATTCTATCAAAGTCTTAGGACTAAAACCACTTCGTGGTATATTGGGTATAGACACCCCTGATCTCTATCAGGCCCCAAATAAAAGTTTTTTAGCAACTTAAAAAGCGTTAGAAACACCCCGGAGTGTTCTCTGGCCCTTTATTTCTTCAGAGGGTATATGATAGTTTCAGGGCCTCAAATCATTGTATACAATGATATCCCTATTGTATATGATACTGGGGTACCCTAAACTATTGTATACAATAGCCGTGGACCCCGGAATATTGTATACAATATTAACCTCCCCGCCCTGGAAGGGTTCTGGGACCGTATAGAAAAATAAAGGTGCCCCGTTGTTGTATAGGGTTATTTAAAGGGGGGTGCAATGTTGTATACAATACTTATACGATAAAGTATTGTGGTTTTAGCGCGCCCCCCCCCTCATATTAAATTAAAATACACTGGCTGGAATCATGAAATAAGAATATATATTTAAGTAAAAGTTCTAGAATCTTGAAATAAAGAGGTCTATAAAGAAATAAACAGATAGATAATTGATATATGGGTTTATGGAATGCTATAAGTGCATATATAAGGGTTTAAAAGAGGCCTAAAGCCATATGTCCCAAATCTTGAGTAAAAAATTATAAAAATATGAAGACCACTGAGCCAAATCCTTCGCCGCTATATATCTGAATGCTACACAACCAGTAGACCCCAAAAATGTGGTAGGTGTTATTTTGGGGCCACCTGTGCGGTGTCAGCTTTGGCCCGCATCATCAAACCAAGTTTTTCAGGCAGCACTTTACAGCAAAATACCATGCGCATCTATACCAAAGCCCTGTAAATAGTTCCCAAAAGGGTTTTCCCTTATGTTATACCTCTTGGAGCGGGGTTTCAACCCTGTCCCGGGGGTTTCTGACCTACACAGCGGCTCCATTTTGGGAACTATTGGGCAAACCTATGCCTCATCCCCAGCCAATTCTTGGATGATCTGGTAATAGATCTGGTAATAAGAAAAAATTTGTTTAAATTTACGATTAAATTATAAATTTCCACTCATCATTGTGAAAAGTCAGATTGGGAATACTAATGAAATTTTTTGTGAGCACTTGGGATTCCAAAGACTGAATATTCTAGCCACAGAAATAATTAAACAAATAATGTAATTGTTTTTATAATGATACATATGTGATTTAGAAAAAATGTACCTAGTAACAGAAAGAGAGGGGCCAGAAATACTCAGAATTTTTTGATCCCTCAGAGGATGAAAGGGGACCAATGGTAATCTGGGGTGTTTGAATTGCTTTGGTATTATTAAAAAGACTATTGGGGCCTGATTTTTAGATGAAAATCAAGGGTATTTAAGTTCCAGAAAAATATAAAGGAGGGGTGGTGATAGTATCTCTATTTGGAAAGATACCAAGAGACCACATGGGGGGAATGGCCAATGATTTCATTGGTATCAAAAAATAGCGGGGAGATTTATCCAGAACTGGCCCTACAAGGTTATCAGCAGATATCACACCATAAACCTGATAGCTACCTAGTAACACATAACATTATGGAAAATAGAGATCTCTATTTAAAGCAGTTTGGTAAATTGTAGGGTCCGAGAGTTTGTGTCAAACAATCTTTCTGTGGGGAAGATACTAGTAGTAGATCTAAAAATTATGGATCTTAATCATCTTGTTTTTTCTCTAAACCGGATGAAATATTTCCAAGTATCATAAATTATAAATCAAGGAAACTAATTGTTTGTAATCTTACTGATTTTCATAATATATTTTGAAATAGTTATGAGAGTTCTAATCCTGAGAAATGAGGTAATTTAGGAAAAATTATTCAAGATATTTGTGTAGAAATTTGTCCTTCTAAATATATTTTTCCTGTGTATTTTATATTTCAATCTCCTTGGAATTAATTTTGTATCCATGTAGCTTGAGATCTGAGGAATTAGTTATTTTTAGTTTTGGAAGATGAGCATTACCTCACAAGACCTGGTAGTTGACCTGGTAGTTGGGCATGGTTTGCCTGTGGTGGGAATTTGTTATTTTTAATGACAGGGATGTGTAATAAAATATTTCACATCTGTCTTATCCCTCTTTACTAGAATCATCACCTCCATGTCACTTAGACTTTTCCCAGGGACCTCCTGTCAAGAATTTTGTTTCAGAAAAACAGCATGCTAGCATGTTCCAATGCATATATCTCCTCAACTACAGCATATTTTGTGATTCTGAGTTAATTTTAGTTTCGGGGGAACTCAAATTGTATCCACTACACTGTATGCACCCACATAAGACTCTTTGTTTTTAGGTATGACAATGTTTATTTTTATAGTTATTTGATTTAACGGTCAAGGAATTGGGATTTGGGTTTACTTTCAAGGAGTGAACTAGGCTAAGATAACTCATACATTTCAAATATTTAACAATGAATTATGAATTCTAAAGGATCAAAAATTCATTACAATTTTTGGTTTGGTTCATATGATTATTCCATGGAAAAAATATCTATATTTTAATTTGAGGGGTAAAAAAATTTAAATATTCAATTGATTTTAACTAATAAGTATATAAATAGGGGGGTGCTAAAACCACGGTACCTTCTCCTATAAGTATTTTATATGATACTGTGGGCCCCCATAAATGACAGTATACGACAACGGGGGCGCGTTTTTTGTTGTATACGGTCTGTGAACCTTCCCAGGGGAGGGGAAATCACCGTATACGACATTCCAGGGTCCAAGGCTATCGTATATGATAGTTTTGGGTACCCCAGTATCATATACGATAGGGATATTATTGTATACAATGATTTGAGCCCCTGAAACTATCATATACAATAGTTTTAGGCCCAAAACGGTATTCTTCAGGGGTTGTACGCCCCTCAGTGGGGCCATGCCACAAAAATAGCCAAAAAATTGCAGTGGGTGGATCAACAATTGCTCCACACTGCCTAAATTGGAACCCTTCCCTACTTTGTGGGGAAACAATTGTTGAACCACACATTACATACCCTCCCTCACATTTCCCAAACTTACCACTGGTGAGTAAAGGTTTATGATGAAGTTTGGGCTGAGGTTTTGAAGGGCTGATGGAATTTTATTTGTTGGTTTTTTTTGTAAGAAAGAGACGTTCAAACACACTTACTTAAAAATATGGAAAAAAATTCTGGTGAAATCATACAAGGGTCTTCTAAATACCACATTGTAATTTATTAATCCAGAATCCATTATTTTTATGGGACCCATTTTTCATCAATCAATTTTTTTTGATTTTTTTTGATAGTTGATGGAAGAAGAAACAGGAACACTGGTTCCAATTCTGGAAGACATCAATTCTGTGGATTATACAGTTGGAGGTGCATATTTTTTGATCTTTTGTTCGCCAATAAGTGATTAGTCTAATTTTGGATTGTTTTCATTTTTATTGTAGAGCCCCTTTCTCCCCCACCCACATATAGATCTAAGGATAAAGTTTTTGCTTTCTTTGATTGCCAAAAAGGGGCCTATTTGCATGGATATGGCATTGTTAATGCTAATTCAAATAATTATCATATGACTTTAGCCTGTGATCGTTGGGGTGAGAATGCTGTCCAAGAAGTAGCCCAAAAAAGAGTGACATCAACTAGGAAGTGTGGGTGTCCCTTTCAATTATATTGTAGCAAAAAGGTCAGTAATGTCTTTTGGGAAGTCAAATACAATGTTGAGAAGGGAACACAGCTCCACAACCACCTACCTTTGACCGACCCTTTGTCCCATCCTGTCCATCGTCGGCTGAGTGAAGTTGAGAAGATTTATTTGAAGTCAAGTATTGGGGAACATTCGTCTGGGAGGCATCTGAAAAGCAACTTAGCTAGTTTAATGGGGAAGGAGTGCTTGAAACAAGGGATATTTGGAATGGGAAATGATCTGTCAAAAAAAAAGAGCGGTCTGGCGCTAGTGTTATTGAGATTCTGTTCAGAATTTAACAGAATCCGGCTGGATTTATGATGCAAAATATAAAGATGATAACACGATGGATGCCCTGCTCATGGCACACACTGGCACACCCCGAATCCGTTAAATTGGCTTGTTGCTTCCATTATGTTGCGATACTGGATTCCACTTACAAGACCAATCAATATCCTTTGCCTCTCTTCAAAATGGTGGGGATAAGTTTGTCATCTAAATCTTTCACGGTTGGAATCGCGCTGCTCTTGGGGGAAGTTGATAGCTACTATGAGTGGGCAATGTCTTGTCTCTCTAGACTTGTGTGGAATGAAGAGATGTTCCCCGATGGTTTCATTACCAACCGAGAAAGAGTGCTTGCAAAGGAAATCAGGAAGGTCTTCCCAAATTTGACCCATCACTTGTGCATATGGCACATCAAACAGAATATTGTGGCCGAATGTAGGAAATTATTTTATTCAGAAGAAGAAGAAGAGTGGTCCCATTTCTTAGATGCGTGGAAGAAAGTTTTGTGGGCTCCTATAGTGGAAGAATACAATATTTGTTTGAAGGCTTTAAGCATAGTCTTGGAAGATAGGGAAGGGGTGATGGAATACTTAGAGAGGAACATCCTTCCTGTCAAAGAAAAATTCATGCAAGCTTGGTGTGGCAGGGTGGCTCATTTTGGTAACCCATCGACCCAACGAGTTGAGGGTGCCCACAACCTGTTGAAGAAATATCTTGATCGAAAGTCTCATGCTGATGTTGTTGACATGTGGCTCGGAATGAATAACCTAATCAGAGAGCGAATTCTTTTGGTGCAAGCATCGCTAGATGATGACAGAATTAAGTGTTTAAATGATTTGCCCCAGGCAATGAAGTTATTATCCTTTCAAGTGTCTATAGCAGGTTTGTGCCAATGCAAGGAGCAATTTGAAAGGTTTCAAAGAGCACATGACGGGCTGGGTTGTACAGGTCAAACTTGGGGGGGTTTGGGAGTGCCATGCTCTCATAAGATTGATGGAATCCTAGCTGGACAAGC
>KN361129.1:11886-25780 GCA_000785685.1 Uromyces viciae-fabae | reverse complement strand
AAGATTACAAGGCGAAAGGGGGGGTATTTATAGGAAGGGAAAAAAAGAAAAAAAAAACGCCGGCGGGTGCGGAGATGGGTAGAAGATATACATCCCATTGCCGCAACTTCTGCCCGACCGGACCTGTGCAGGTGGATATGAATTTCCGCACGGCTTGGCAGGGCTGTGTGTATCTGGATATGATATATATCCAGATACACAAGCCTACCGACCCCCCAGTTTGCACAGTTGTGTGTATCACAACTGTGCAAACTGTGTGTAAACTTTTCGCGGGGAAAAGTTTACATTCACACAGTTACAGCGCGCAGCCGAACCATGCCTAAAAATTGGCTAACCTCCTACAAATTTGTAGGAGGTTAGCCGGTCGGTTATGGATTTAAGTTAGTTAAATCCATACACCTCCTGCCAAAACTCACTGCGACCTTGGTGACTGGTACATTTAGCCGGTGCCAATGCATCAATGGCACTTTAGCCAGTTGATTTTAGTTAACCGGTTGTCAACTTGACTGGTCAATTTGACCGCACAAATGCGGATGCTCTTAGCCGGTTAACTTTTAGTTGACCGGGGGTCAACTTGACCGGCGGATTTAGCCAAACAAATGCTGATGCTCTTAGTTTGTCAATTTTGTTTTAGGTCTCAGAACCATCTTGGAGCCCTGACATGTTGTTCAGGAGTTTGAAATTGTTTTTCTTTCTACAAAATCTCTGTAGTTGGATTGGAAATAAAATCATTGGTTCTTTCACTCTTTTGCTGTGCAACTTTCCTAGAGCATTGAGCTCCCTGGGGGCCTCTAGTCCCATTCTCAAGTCTCATAAAATCAATTGTTAAATCAATGAATAATTATTAAAAAGTTATAAACCATGATTAAAAAAGTTAGGGGGTCGTTTTTTGCACCACCCAAAACCTGTCGCGCACCCCCTTTTGACGTCAGGAGGCCGTCAACCACTTTTTAAATTTTTTAAATATCTTTTAAAAATACTTCTAGGTGTCCTAGAGTAACCAAACTTTTTTGCCAGCATCCTGAGTACCCCTCCTTCATCTTCTGAGATTTTTAGCTCCAGCCAAGAAATGAACACAAAATAAAATAAAAAATAAATAAAAAAATAAAAATAAAAATGGTTAATGTGGGAAAAATAGCCTGAAAATTTTAACACATGTATTCCAACCTTATTGGAATATGGGATAAAAATATTTTCCACGGGGAAGCAAAAAAAGTATGTTTTACGTTTACTTTTGCAAAAACTGGCGCAAGTACCAAAATTTTGCAAAAGTAAACGTAAAACATACTTTTTTTTCTTCCCCTTGGAAAATATTTTTATCCCATATTCCAATAAGGTTGGAATACATGTGTTAAAATTTTCAGGCTATTTTTCCCACATTAACCATTTTTATTTTTATTTTTTTATTTATTTTTTATTTTATTTTGTGTACTCCCTAAATATGGAGTATTTCAATTTCTTTTTTGGAGCTAAAAAGCTTAGAAGATGAAGGAGGGGTACTCAGGATGCTGGGAAAAAAGTTTGGTTACTCTAGGACATCCAGAAGTATTTTTAAAAAATATTTAAAAAAATTAAAAAAGGCTGGACGGCCTCCTGACGTCAAAAGGCGGTGCACGATGGGGTTCGGACGGTGCAAAAAACAACCCCCAAAAGTTATGTAAATTTTAGTTCATAAATTCAACATGTTTTAATTTTTCATTTATTTTAGTTTTATTTTTATAAATTTGATTTTATTGTTCAGAAAAAAATTATAGATTAAACCTCAGTCATAGAATACAAGTAGTTTGATCATACTTCCTTTTGAATAAGCTTGTATTCTTTGAGCCCTGTCTTTTAAATCACTGAGTAGCTTTTCTCATCTCTAAGTAAATCCTTTTGTTTATTTTATTTTATTTTTGTTTGGGATTAATTTTCTAGGATCAATGTCCACAGAAATTTGTGATTAATTACTCATCTCTTGTCTAGTCTTATCTGCATGTATGTCAGTCTGATAGTATATTTTCTGTTAGTTATCTCTTAATTCTTTTTTATTTTATTTAATCAGACTCCATCTGGATATTGATTGGGGGGCTCTCCAGTTGTTAGGTTTCACAACCACTTTTTTCATTTCTTATAAATAGTTTTAGTTTGACAAGAAATATATTTTTTCTCATTGGCTCTTCATTATTTTCTCAATGGATCTTTCCTAGAAAATGCTCCCTTGAGTTCTAGTCACATATTCTTTAAAAAAATTCTTTTTTTAATACTTTTTATTTTTCTTAAATTTGAGTTCTCAATTTCAACAGAGTGGGGGGATCTTTAGTTGTTAGGTTAGCCAACAATTATTTTTCTATTTCCCAAAAATAATCCCTGATTTTGGACCAGAAATAAAATTTTCTCATTGGATCCTGATTCTTTCTTACTCCGTGCTCTGAGTCACTCCAAGTGTGAGCCTCACTTATCATCTCTTTAATTGCATTTCTTAATCATTAAAAAATTTGAAAAGCTCATATAAAATCACACTACCAGGATTTTTAAATCATTTTTGTGAATCCTAGTTAATCTAGGATGCGCTCAACCAATTTCATATTGGTTGAGCAAAAATTATTAAATACACATTCAAGGTAGGGGCCTTGATTTTATATTGAATCAGTTCACTGCAAGCATGATTGTATGAGATTCTGAAATCTGGTGTTACATCAGATGAAAGAATGTGATATTATATCAGGCAAAAACTGGTATTGTATCTACCAGAGCTGATATTACATCTACCTAAAATTATATTGTATCTATCATAGCAGATATTGCCTCAGCTCAACCCTTTCAATATCAAAATAACTGACTGGTTTTCAGATTTTTCCATCTGAAATTATTCCCCAGGGCCAAAAGGTTGTATCAGATGTAAAAATGTGATATAAACTCAAAGATGTTGATATTGAATAGGTTGAGTAGATGAGATATCTGTTTTGTTAGATGTAATATCAATTTAGGTAGATCTAATTGTTGGCGGGTAAATCGTCTAGCCTTAAATGTTGGGGGGAATGTAGAAGGCGCGGGGGAAAACACAATAGAGTTTCAATTTTCAATTTTTATTTTTTGATTTTTTACTTCATTTTTTCTGTTCTCATTCAAATAAAAGAATTCATCCCTTTCCTATCGGTTCAACATCTCAACCTGACTCATTCGATCAAAATCTTCAACAAGATCAAGAAATAAAACATACTAACTCAGGAGGAGCTAGGAGAAGTTTCTGGGCAGGTAAAGCCAACGTTCTCATCAACTCTAATCAAAATAAAAAAATATTTCTTTCAATTTCGTTATCTATTTCAATTCTAAAATCTTTCAAAAATTATCTAAACTAATAAAAATAAATTATCCATCACCACTCAATATCAGACTTCTTTCCGCTGTGATATTCCTTTTTAGTCTATTTCTATTTCTTCCTTGTTATCAAAGACTCAAAGATATTCTCAGGTAAAGAGTTTGTTTCCTTTAAATATAAAAAATCTAAATCAATGGTCTTACCATCTTGTTTCTCAGTTTCATTATTTCTATTAAGTTGTGTCTTCATCTTATTGCTGCAATAAAGGATAAGACCTATTACTCTCAAAGCTTATGTGGTAGCGAGAGTTGGTTCCTTGGCAAGACACACAACTTAAAGTAAAAACAACTCAGATATCGATCAAAATGGGCGAAACCGAGACTTCCAAAGGAAAAGGGAAGTTTGAATCTTCAGACAATGAAAAATCTTCAACATCGACAAAGATTGAAATCCCGAAACTTCAAGATCAAACTGGACTGAATGGTGAATGCTTATGCGCACTGCACTAATCAGCAAGGGTCACACAGAGCTGTTCAACAATGCGTGGCTAATTGTGAACACTAACACCTCAAAAAGTATTCGAAAAAACGCTATTGGGTTTGGTTTAGTTTATAGTTCTGTTGGTCCTGAATTCCGACCAAGTATTCTAGCTTGCAAAGGATCATACGTTTGTGCTCTGGAAATACTTGCAAAAAGTTGGGGAGAAAATTCCATCATAATATTATGTGATCAATTATTTGGACTCGTCAATGCTGTTTATGAACCGGGTACCTCTATTAGAACTCATGTTTCAAATTTCACTAGTTTATACACATCTGTACTTTCAGCCATCGCCGAAAACAGAGATATCATGCAAGTCTCACCAGCAATGGCGGCTGCATATTTCCTCAAATCATTTTGAAACGATAACTCTCTGGAAAGTTGAATTCAAAACTAATAAGACACAAAACCGTTTACTTTTGCAAATGTTTCTAATAGATTACTCATGGAAGACAATTGCCGTGAGCAAAAAGAACAGGAAGAGTCTCTAATTGCATTCACCAGAACGAATGACAAACAAAAATCTAATCAAATACATAAAAGCTGGAAACCACCAACAAATCAAGAACACAAAAAACATTTCCGATCGATAGCTCCTACTCAAAATAACAAGAAACAATCTACCTCCACTTTAGATCCGGCAATTGAACGCCTAATTACTCAGAGATTAAAAGACTTGCTAAAAAATCCAGAAGCAAATTTAGTTGATGATGATGAAGAAAACGACTGGGATGGAACCGAATCAGAATCAGCAAATCTTCTTCACTCATCAGTTGAAGAAAATGATTTGTCAAGTTTTATAATAACCGACGAGCTAAATCTTAGTATCAACAAATCTCAAGCAACTAATGATACACTAATCTTTGATTCAGGAGCAACTAAATCAACGGTATCTAATCTAAATCTACTTACTGATGCTCGAAAAATAAAGAAATCTATGTGGACTTATACCGGATCAATAGACATTACACATGTGGGATCATTGAAATTTGGTCAACACAAAATCTTCCCTGTTTATTATGCACCTGAAGGGAAATGCAATCTCATATCCATGTCACAACTGGAAGATCATGGATTTTGTATAGGACATAAAAATCGTTTAATTCTTGTTCGCATGGGTGATACAATCGTCAAAAGGTTTAGTCGTCTAAATGAACTTTACGTTTGTGACCTGGGTTTAACGAAAAATTCTCTTTTGAATCTCATTCCATCCACCGACGCAAACGATTGGCAAATTACTCTCGGCCATCCTTCTGATGAATATTTTAAAAAAAATTTTAAAGCCATCCTTCTGATGAATATTTTAAAAAAATTTTTAAACTCAATAATATTTCACCCCCTTTGACGACTGGATCCGCAAAAAATTGTGAAATATGTAGAAGTGCAAAACTCACTTGCACTCCCCATATCAATCATCTTCCGTTCACCTCTTGACCGTTTCAGTGTTTACATCTTGATGTTCTTCAAATCACTCTGTTGTCAAAAGGAAGTCTGAAATACATTTTATGCATAATTGATGATTTTTCTTGGTTCCACAAAATCTATTTACTTCAACATAAATCCGAGTCTGAATCAAAAATATTATCTTATCTTGCAGAAATCAAGAATCATTTTAACTTGTTGCCTGCTATTCTTCACACCGATCGTGGAGGTGAGTTTGGTTCAAAAAGCTTCTGCAAGGAAATAGCTTATCTTGGTGTTGCTTTAGAACAAGGCCCCGCTAACAATACACAAACGAATGGTCTTGCCAAACGCTGCAATGGTACTTTACTCACTAAAATGTGTTGCATAATTGCTCAATCATCTGTTCCAGTCAACTACTGGGATGAAGCCGCAAGATACTCTTCTCTACTAATTAATATTCTTCCCTCAAAGTCCTTAAAATGAAAATCTCCGGTCAGTATACTTGTTGACATGAAGATGACTATTGAACCTGTGCGAGAAATAACTAAACTGATACCATTTGGTCTCAAGGTTTATGTACACTCACTCACGTCCTCAAAAATCTCACTCCCGTCTAAACCGCTTATACATCTTGGATTCGAACCGCGATCAGATGCGTGTAGGTTCTTTGATCCAATATCACGACAAATCGTGATTAGCCATGATTTTACGCCGAAGAAATTCAAATTCGACTACTCATCTAATAATTCTATTATCAAGCCCAGTTGCACTTTACCCACTGCAAAATCTACCAAAACCACATCAATATCAATATCAAATGAATTGGATGTTCCAGATCTGTCTCCCTCTACCCAGGGCAGATCTACATCTGTTTATTCACCGGAAGTAACTCCTGATTATCAACCTATCACTCAAATTGAACCCAGTACATCACCTGAAAATACTCATTCACTTCCGAAATCAGGAAAAAATTTTGCTTACGTTCCTGTGGATCAGCCCCCCTCAAAGCAAATTATTTGTGATCCCCATCCCTCTTTAATTCTCGAGACAAATCGAAGGGGCATGACTGTTTGCTCCAACGATCAAACCAATGTCGTTACAGATGTTGCTGAGACCTTTGAAAATTATGATGAAGATGATCCCGACGACATGATCAACCTTACAGAAATCGTGTCGATGAATGATGCAATGAATAACCCTCAAGAAGAATGTGAATGGAAGAAGGAAATGGATTCCGAATATCAATCCCTAGTTCAGAAAAACACAGGTACACTTTTCAAGCCGCCATCAGATGACAAGGTTATCGGCGGAATGTGGATTTTGTCGCGAAAGAAAAACGAATATGGGTTGACAGAGCAATACAAGGCTCGATGGGTATGTTTTGGCAATCATCAAGTGCACATGAAGCACTATTTTGATACATATTCAAGTGTCGCATGTAACGAATCTCTTAAACTACTCCTATCGCTAGCTGTTAACAAAAATCTTGCAGTCTATCAATTTGATGTCGAGACAGCATTTCTATATGGTGAGATAGATGCACCCATATATATCTCTCAGGTACTTGGATACAAGGAGCCTGGAAAAGAGCATTTTGTATGGCGGTTGAACAAATCACTCTATGGCACTAAGCAAGCACCCCGGCACTGGAAGGCTCATCTCACTGACACTTTAAGAAAAGTGGGATTGCAACCTTTGTCCATTGACAGTAGCTTGTATCAGAACAGTAACAACTCAGTAATTCTACACATGCATGTAGATGATGGGTTAATCGTTGGCGAATCAGATGATGAAATACATGCAGTCCTGAATAAAATTCAAGAGTCATACAAGTTGAAAATTAAGAAGAAACCGTCGCAACATCTAGGTTATAATCTTGACTGGCGACCAGACGGATCTCTCATGTTACATCAAGCTGACTATGCTGAAAAAATACTGGAAACTTTTTCTATGACGGATGCAAACTCGGTTACTTGTCCGGCTCCTCTAAACCTTCAAGCACTCATGGATACTGAATCCCCTCCTTTCGATGTTTTCACGATGCAAAAAGTGGTTGGTATGCTCAACAATCTGGCACTTCACACTCGTCCTGACATCACGGTTGCGAAGAATGTTCTGGCGCAGCACACCACCTCACCGACTATTGCTCATTGGAGCGCAGCCAAACATCTCATGCGTTACATCAAGGGAACAGTTAATCTCGGTATACATTTCGTAAAATCAAAATCAGACAACATCTTGTGTGGCTTGGCTGATTCTGATTACCTGAAGAGTGAACCGCAAAAGAAATCGACGTCAGGGTATACAATTACCTTTTTTGAAAATCCGATTTGCTGGACAACAAAGAAGCAACCTATTAGGGCGTGTCAAAGTTAAAAAAATTTTGGAAAAAAAAATGGCGGATTTCAACCAAATCTGCCATTTAAAATCTGCCATTAATTTTTGAAAAAATTGGTTTTTTCACTGGGGTCATGTCAAAGTTAGCTTAAAAATAAAGTGTATTTTTCACAGAACATAATTTTTCTGAAATTTCTTAGCAATTTTTTAATTCTTCCATACCAACCAACAAACACTATCATCACATCTTTGATATTTCTTTCACCTATCAAAAATCAATCATGCCAGCAAAAAGAACCACCCCACGACAAAAATCCCAAATCCAAACCTCAATCACACAGAAAAACCCCATGGATCCCAAAAATTTGATCGAGACTTTGACTCCATCGAAATCTGGTCAACTCAGGAAGGAAGACTATTTGATCTTAATTAATTGGCTCAAAGTAAACGATAACTATGATGCTTGTTTTGGATCAGAGAACGAAACCCGTATTGGAAGAAAGACGTTTATGGCGGGGATGACACATGATTGGATTTGATGTGAACTCATTGACATTTGAACATGAAGGGGGTTGATCAGTCGTACACCGATCAAGCGCCTCCATGACCTCTGGTTTGAAAAGCTCATCTTGATGGTTATTTGAGTCTAATTTCACTCTTTCAATTTGATTTTGATTTTTAGATTGTAAATTTGAATTATGGTACTGATTTAAAACTTCATCTTTAAAATCTAAAATCATTTTAGGCAATTGCATCAAATAATTTCTTAATCCTACTTTTAACTATATACCACCTGCACGTCGTAAGTTGTCTTTTTCGATCCTCTTTTAAACCTGTTCATTTTACACATGATTGGATTTGATGTGAACTCATTGACATTTGAACATGAAGGGGGTTGATCAGTCGTACACCGATCAAGCGCCTCCATGACCTCTGGTTTGAAAAGCTCATCTTGATGGTTATTTGAGTCTAATTTCACTCTTTCAATTTGATTTTGATTTTTAGATTGTAAATTTGAATTATGGTACTGATTTAAAACTTCATCTTTAAAATCTAAAATCATTTTAGGCAATTGCATCAAATAATTTCTTAATCCTACTTTTAACTATATACCACCTGCACGTCGTAAGTTGTCTTTTTTGATCC
Organism: Uromyces viciae-fabae; assembly: GCA_000785685.1. Lineage (NCBI taxonomy): Eukaryota > Fungi > Basidiomycota > Pucciniomycetes > Pucciniales > Pucciniaceae > Uromyces > Uromyces viciae-fabae. Next base: position 17,052 of record KN361129.1, on the reverse strand, counting down.
TCTTTTAAACCTGTTCATTTGATAAGTAGCATTGATTCATTTTCTCATCATCTCTTTTATCGCTTTCTTTCTTTCAGTTAGGGCTATGCAAGCCCAAATGGATGTTCAAGATCCATTGATTCCCGAATATCAGAGAATCCGTTGGGATGCATTACGAAAATCTATCAATGGTTTGATTAACAAAGTAAATGTTGGTAATATAAAGTTTATTGTACCTGAAGTAAGCTTGCCATAATGTTTTATTCTTAATTGATTCATCGGGGCTGGAGTTGGCGCTGACCAATCAGAATATGAATAACTCCGAATTTATAGCTCTTTGGTGAGAACTTAATCAGAGGGCGTGGGTTATTTGCACGTTCGATTATGCGTGCCCAAGCTGCCTCTCTCCCGTTTTACGCCAGTATTCGCAGCGTTGGTATCGATCATTAACACCAAGCTTCCGACTGTAGGAGAATTGATAGTAACCCGGGTTGTACGTCAATCCCGACGGGCATATAGGCAAAACGACAAGATCACATGTGTTGCTAGTTCAACCTTCATTGCGCAGCTTGTCAATCAACAAGTAGCACACCATCTTCTTGCATTTGAAATTATCATTCTATTGCTTGAAAAACCGACGGATGACTCGGTAGAGATCACAGTTGGTTTTACTAAATAAGCCAGCGCATTCTTATCGGAGGCTGAACCCAAGGCAAATAATAGCGTCTATGAACGCTTCCGATCTATCTTACATGAAGCCGAGATTAGCAAAAGGGTTCAATATATGATCGAAGTTCTTTTTCAAGTGCGCAAAGATCGATTCAAAGACAATCCAGTACTACCCAAAGGGTTGGATTTAGTAGAAGAGGATGATGTGATTTAAACTAAGAGCAAGTGCTAGTTCCAATTCCAGTCTCTCTTGTTCTTCAATCTGAGCTTGTATGGGATTGAGTTGTTGACTGTGTTTGATGACTAGATTGAGTGTTTCTTGTTCCTCTTCTTCTAGCAAAGATAGTTTTGCTGAGTGGATCTCTTGTAGCGTTTGAGATTCTTGTGTAGCGCATGCAAGTTCTTTGTGTTTGAATGGCTGAGAAATCTGGTGTTTTGTCACTATCTTGGAGAAAACTGATCTCGAGTATCGACTGTAATATAGCAACTCCAATGCTACCCGCTGGGATTTCTGCTCCAAATAGAATCAAAAGTGTAGGCACAATGTCTACTTGCTGTACAATTTCTGGTTCAATGTTTTGAGTTGATGCCAAGGGAACATGAAAAAACGGAGAAGCAAGTAACAAAGCCTAGGATTATCTGAGTTGAACCATATATATCAGTGAAAGGATATTTTCAAAAGAAAAAAAAAAAAACGAACCAAACGGCGTAAGATAGCAAATTAAAACTGACAGTAGAAAGCTCCGGTGGCAATGAATTTTCAAGTTTTTTTCTTGCTGAGAGTTTTGAAAAGATGAGAAGCAATGCTGATGATGTTGCAATTGAAAAATAGACTGGTTTTTTTTTTGAATTATGAAATCAGCTATTTTCATGAAATAAGCCATTTGATGAGAGGAATGGCAGATTTCCTCTCAAATAATCGCTTGTTTCAATTTTGAAACACACTTGTGTTGGGGTAAGTGTCTTTGGAAAATCTGCCATTAAAAATGGCGGATTTGATAAAAAAAAAATGGGGGATTTGTAATGGCTGATTGGCTAACTTTGACACACCCTATTGTGGCACAATCCAACATGGAAGCTGAATTGGTTGCAATCAATCTATGCGCTAAGAAGATGCAATGGGTCTCCAACATGGCAATCTCCATTGGTATCAAACTCACTATTCCCAGCATTTTCAACAATAACATTAGCGCCGTGTTTGTCAGCAAAGAAAACAAGCTCAACGCAGAAAGTCAGCATATTGAGCTAAGATTTCAATACGTGCGAGATCTCATCAATAAAAAACTGTTGCTCCTCACTCATGTTCACAGTAATCAAATGCTGGCGGATGTACTCACTAAACCATTAGCTTGCATTAAACTCATGGAGGCGCTGCCATTATTACATCTGAAGGCTATAGATTTAAGGAGGAGTGTTGGCGGGTAAATCGTCTAGCCTTAAATGTTTGGGGGAATGTAGAAGGAGCGGGGGAAAACACAATAGAGTTTCAATTTTCAATTTTTATTTTTTTATTTTTTATTCTTTATTTTTTCAATTTTTTTCATTTTTCTGTTTTTCATTCAAATAAAAAAATTCATCCCTTTCCTATCGGTTCAACATCTCAACCTGACTCATTCGATCAAAATCTTGAACAAGATCAAGAAATAAAACATACTAACTCAGGAGGAGCTAGGAGAATTTTCTGGGCAGGTAAAGCCAACGTTCTCATCAACTCAAATTAAAATAAAAAAATATTTCTTTCAATTTCGTTATCTATTTCAATTCTAAAATCTTTCAAAAATTATCTAAACTAATAAAAATAAATTATCCATCACCACTCAATCTCAGACTTCTTTCGGCTGTGATATTCCTTTTTAGTCTATTTCTATTTCTTCCTTGTTATCAAAGACTCAAAGATATTCTCAGGTAAAGAGTTTGTTTCCTTTAAATATAAAAAATCTAAATCAATGGTCTTACCATCTTGTTTCTCAGTTTCATTATTTCTATTAAGTTGTGTGTTCATCTTATTGCTGCAATAGAGGATAAGACCTATTACTCTCAAAGCTTACACTAATGTCATTTCAGCTAGATACAATGTCAGTTTTGTCTGATATAATATCAGATTTTTTCAACTGATGTAATGCCAGATGGAGGAATCTGATACAACCATTCTGGCAGTGGTTGAGTTCAACTAATTTAAATTTTTTTGAGTGCATACCATATTAACTAAGATGCACGGAACTCATTTAAAAATGCTGGCAGTGTCATTACAAAATATAAAATAAATCATTAAATGAATAAATACTTCTCTATAATTCTTACTATTATTTCAACAGTTAGATATGGAAGTGATTGAAGAGATTAATTGCAGTAATGAAACAATATGAATGAAAATAAAACATGAAAAAAAAAGCATGAATCAAGCAATGGATGAATAATAACCCCCCCCCCCCCCCAATAAATAAAAATCACTCCCAGATCATGGGCTGGTGTTGCTAGTATAAAATCCTCTGTACCAGGTTTTGCATTAGACATCTGGTTTTTTAATACTTAGCTACAACTTTCATACCACTAATGTGCTTAAGTGCCTTGAGCAATCAAATTGCTCTCTCAACTATTGCTTCTCCAAAAGCTAATTTAGAAAAAGTTTGAAATTAAGGCTCAAGCTTTCTTGTGGAATAATCACTTCAGAAAAATCCTACTCATAAAATTCTTCTCCAGATTTCTTTCCCTGAATTTCAATTAGTAGTTTTGTTGTAGTAGTTTTTTTCTTTTCTTTTTTTTTTTTTTTGAAGTTTAATAATTGATTCAGATGACCTACTAATCCAGTATACAGGAAAAATCAGGTGTGCTCAACAAATTTTAAATGGGTTCCGGTGTGCTCAACAAATTTTAAATGGGTTGCACGCATGATTGATTGGGATACACTCACTGCAGGAAAATAATATTCTGGCAGTGTGCATCCATCAGTCTCAATATTCTAGAAAACGGTGTGCATAGGGTTTGAGTCAAATGACTGATTCAGAAACCTGTGGTCATTGGAGCCATGTCAACCATTAGAATCATCACCTAGTGCACCAGTCCCAAATGAAGATTATGGCATGGTTGGGAAAGTGTGGGAACTCCTTTGAAATATTTAGTTATAAGGGGAAATAAAAAAGGGATAAGACCAGTGTTACAGGTGGGTTGAAGGCCCTGCCCCTTGTATTAACTACTAGAGTTGAAAAAACAATTATTTATGGTGGCAAACAAATTTTAAGGCTACTGATAGTAGTGTCTCAATCAGAATGGATCAACAAGGTGTATATTTCCATAAGTTAAGTAAATTATCCATCCTAGGAATTCCAGTGTAGCTACACACATGAACTAACCAAGTACAACAACCAAGGAAGGACAGTGATCATGTCTTCTTGGTGTGTTGAGTAGCAGTCAATCCAGCCGCTCCCTATGAGGGAAGGGGGCTCAAGTTTACAGAGTGAGAGTAGGGGGGCCCAAAACCCTCTCCCTGGTGTAGAGGGAAATGATCCCGCAGTGCATGAATGCCAGAGTGTACCAGAGCCCTTGGGTGGCTTGGTGGTATCAAAAAAGGTGTAGCTTGTTTAATGGCTCACACAGTGTCTGCGGGATGAAAAACCAGATGGCACGAGGGAAAAAAGATTCAGAGACGGGAAAGAGGCAATAAACTCTTTCCTTGTAGGGTGCCATAACTGTATGGTGCCCTGCATATGCCATCCGCATGGATAGCGTCAGTGGTGTTGGCTAACAACACTGACTCCACATCTATATATCCAATGGGCTCACAGCCACACCTATATTTCAGGTGGAAGGGGCCCTCATCTTGTCTCTGACTTCCAGAAAGCAGACATATTGCATTTAGGATGGATGTATTAGCTGGAGACTATAAAAGTGGATAGATGATATAAGGCTTATGGGTATGAGATAGAGTTGGACCAACTGCACCCGGGTACCCGCGGCGGGTACAAGTACTTGGTTGTATTTTGGCCAAAACCAGACACTCGTACTCGTACTTGTACTCGCCAAGGCAAGTACCCGGGTGTAGAGGCCAAGTACTCGCGGGTGTTACACCTTCTTTCTGGCTAAATGTTGGTCAACCAACTTTTTACTTCATTACAGGCTAACAGCTCATTCATCTCTTAACAATAAAAATACTACTACCATACAACTCAAACTTTCCTTTTTTATTTAATTTTTCTTTTTTTTTAATCATCTACCTTGTTTTTGCTTTTGTTTTATTTTTTTTTCAAACTTTCCTTTTTTATTTAATTTTTCTTTTTTTTTAATCATCTACCTTGTTTTTGCTTTTGTTTTATTTATTTATTTTTATTCTTATTAGCCTTATCTTTGCTCATTTTACTTCGCTCATTATGGTAATTCTGCTTCCATTTTCGCAAAAGACCGTCGGGAATTTCGGCCTTATCTTTGCTCATTTTACTTCGCTCATTATGGTAATTCTGCTTCCATTTTCGCAAAAGACCGTCGGGAATTTACCCCGTTTTGGAGTAGAATGCCACAGACATC
>KN361128.1:0-21749 GCA_000785685.1 Uromyces viciae-fabae | reverse complement strand
CCCAATTCCTATTTTACCCACTCAATTATTACAAACATACATACCAAACATCAAATCACCTTATAAATATTCAATCAGTAAGTTTATTGCTTGTGTCTCAACCTTTCACTATTTATAAACATCACTGAGAGTTATTACTAGATTAGAGGACATTCCCCCCTCCATCTGAGTAAAGTAACTACTCTTAAAAATTACTAGTAGAAGGACTACGGCCTCTGACAGTAGCCAGTCAGTTCAAGCCTCCCTCCTAGTAGTTAAACCTATTATCAGAAGCATAATTGTCACTATAAGTGCACAATTGTGACATTCACATACCTCATTAAGTCTCAGAAGGAGGTATATCCGTAATTCTGCAGCAGAGAATACACTATAGGTGTAAAATAATAGCTATAAGCCATTATATACATTGATATAATATATAAATACATATTATATACATATTTATCAGGGCAGGAATAGTACAAAGAGAGCTTTATACTAAGCCTCCCTCCTAGTAGTTAAACCTATTATCAGAAGCATAATTGTCACTATAAGTGCACAATTGTGACATTCACATACCTCATTAAGTCTCAGAAGGAGGTATATCCGTAATTCTGCAGCAGAGAATACACTATAGGTGTAAAATAATAGCTATAAGCCATTATATAAATTGATATAATATATAACTACATATTATATACATAATTATCAGGGCAGGAATAGTACAAAGAGAGCATTATCCTCTTTTGTTTCATATCCAAGCCTGACAATTGGGGGCCTGACCGTGTTTTTTTTACCTTGAGACACTTCTTTTCTCATACAAGAAAAGCTATAAAAATTTAAAACTGATTTAAGAATTGCTTCTAATAATTTTAGAATCATTCAATAAAACCTATAAAAAAATATATCTTTTTTATCCTTTTAAATCAAACTTACTAGTAAGTTACAAATAATCATTATAAACCAATAAAAATAATATTATAATTATAAAATTCATTAAAAATATTTTTTTTATTTTTTTTTTTAGTGTCTTCCAACGTTGCTGATAACTCTGAAGTCCTCACCTTAGAGCACTTACAACAACTAGATCAACCAACAGTACCAGCAGCCACAGTTCCTGGCACTAGACTTGGAAGTCCATTTTCTCCCAATCAATGTGCTCAAAGTGTTCCTGCGGATAATATTATTGGCAAATTAACTGCTTTAGAAGCATTAAAAAAGATAACAGACAGTTAGTCCACCTTCTCCTTTATTTTAATATACCTTATAAAGCCCACAAAAAATGTCTTTATCCACCAGATCAGGCAAATCCTACGATGGAACCATCAAAAGAGGCTCTACCAAACGTGGAAGAGGAAGAGGTGATAATAGTCAACCCAGAGGTGACCAAAGGTTAGTAACAGCTGACAATCTAGCACTTTTGGACTATTATATACATATTTATCAGGGAAGGAATAGTACAAAGAGAGCTTTATACTCTTTTGTTTCATATCCAAGCCTGACAAACCCTTTTTTTATATTTTTGATTTTATTTTGTCTAATCCCTATATAAGGAGTACTTCAATGATTTTTTGGGGCTAAGAGGCACAGAAAGTCAAGCAGGGAGGCTGGCAAAATTTTTGGTAATTTTGTGACCTTTAGAACTATTTTTCAAAAATATTTGAAAAGAAGAAAAACTCAACCTTCTCCTGACATCAAAAGGCATTGCATGCCAGGATTTGGGTGGTGTGATAAACAATCCCCCTTTTTGTTGTTTTTCTGAAATAAATGTGCTCACATCTTGTGTCTCATTTATTTATATAGGGAATTCTTATTTTCACTGCCCAAACCTGGTCGCAAACCGCCTTTTGACTGCCAGAGGACGTCACATTGTTTTTTTTTGGATATTTTTTAAAAATAATTTCAAGGGCCTCAAAATTACCCAATTGGTTTGGCAGCCTCCTGAGCACCCTTGCTCCACTTGGTGAGCTTTTTAGCTAAAAAAAATATATATATAAGTACTCCTTGATTAAGGAGTACACAAAATCAAACAAAAAATATAAATCTGAGCACCCTTGCTCCACTTGGTGAGCTTTTTAGCTAAAAAAAATATATATATAAGTACTCCTTGATTAAGGAGTGCACAAAATCAAACAAAAAATATAAAAAAATACTTAATGCGGGAAATTTGGGCCAAAAGTTTTATCACAGGTATTTCGACCCTATAGGAATTCGGGATAAAAAAAAATTTCCATGGGGAAGCAAAAAAAATTGCTTTTACATTTACTTTGTCAAAATTTTTGTACATGCACCTGTTTTTGCAAAAGTAAATTTAAAAGCAACTTTTTTTGCTTCCCCATGGGAAAATTTTTTATCCAACATTTAAATAGGGTTGGAATACCTGTGATAAATTTTTTGGCCCGAATTTCCTGCATTAAGTATTTTTTACATCTTTTGTTTGATTTTGTGTACTCCTTAATTAAGGAGTACTGATATATATAATATATTTTTGAGCTAAAAATCTCTGAATGTGAAGCAAGGGTGCTCAGGAGGTTTCCAAAAAAATTTGGTAATTTTAAGGCCCTTCAAATTATTTTGAAAAAATATTCAAAAAAAAAAAAAAAGTGATGTCCCCTGGCAGTCAAAAAGGTGGTGCCTGACCAGGTTTGGGTGGTGCAAATAATAATTCCCTTTATATATTCTTACTTTATATTTATTATTTCTTACTTTATTATTTTAGTTTGTTGATTAAACCCTTTTGATAATGCCTTGGGGGGTTAAAATTGTTTTCATATTTTTCTCTTTCTCATTGAAATAAAAACATTGAGTCTGAGCCTATTTATACTTAAACCACATTGGTTATGATCCCCTCAACAGCTCCTCTTTCAAACCCTCCTTATTTTTTATCTTTCATTAAAATCTCCTCAAAATTAACAACAATCAAGACAATAAAAACAACAGGTTTTATTTTATTTATTTTTAATGTTTTACTACATTGAAGTATTTTAACATTTTGACAAAAATAATGATCAAAAATTAATGTTAGACATTTGTGTTTTTTATTTTTTTTTCCTTTTCAGTTTTTCACAATTTCATTTACATGAATTTTTTTCATCCAAAATTGAATTTCCAAGAAAGTATCAAACCAATTTAAAAACAAATTCCAAAAAACCACCAAGGTTTCCACAGGCCCCACCCCCCCCCCCCCAAGAAAAAATCCTGAGCCTTTCCTAATGCAAGGGTGAAATTTTGGGAATTGTACCCAATTTTTGTTTTTTCAGTGTGGCCAGAATGCCCCTCTTTTTGAGATTGTATCAACCCAGGGGGGATACAAAGATAAACAGGCACAGAATTCTTTATTTCTTTCCCCCAATATGGCAGCACTATAAAAAATCTGATTCCAGTCCAATCTGTTGAAATTAAAGCAAACAAAAGTAGAAGAAACTTTCATATATTTTATGAGTTTTTAATATTTACAGGTGCTTATTTTTTACACTGGGATAGACTTCCAGGCTACATCATGAATGCCTTTTATGTGCACCGGAGCACCCTGCACCACTTGGAGATATGCCTAAGTACTCTCAACAAGCTTTTTTATTTATTTATCAAAAAAAAGATTTTTGGACAAGGAAAATATTGATTCTTTCAAGCCCATGCAAATTAAAATGAACAAACGCTGATAATATGTAGAATGTCTTTGTTGAGAAGAAATGGGGATTTTAAAGAATTTTTTTCATTGGATGATGATGAAAAAAAAGGGAAGAGTGATAATTAATAAGAAAGAAAGAGAAACAGAAACATGGAAAGTGAAAAAAAGAAAAAGAAAATAGAAAATATAAAAACCAATGATAATTTTTTTTACAATTCTCTCATCCCTGCCAGTTTTCTTTTTTTTTCATTTAGATTAATCTCCTTATCCCCCTCCTATCATTCAGGGATCACAAATGAATGTATGTCTTCCTCCAGATTCTGGATACTTTATGAAAGGTTTAAACACAAATTGCACTGCTCAAAGAATTGGAAAAATTCATGATTAACCAAAAGCATACTTGAGATCTTGATCATCTTACAAAACAAATTAGTCAAAATCAACAAAAATGATGGGTTGACATTGATTCTATTTTATGATTGAATTTAACCCAAAAGCCCATGATTATTAGACTGAAGAATTATTTCATCAAAAACACCAAAAAGAAAACACACTTCTCTGTAAGATCACTTATCCTAAATTATTTCACAATCAAATCTTTTGTTGATACTGTCTGATTAGATTTCTATATTTTTTATCATGGTGTAAAACAGAGCTCCAATTTTTTAACACTACAGTGGTGCACGGCATTCCACTGTACATGAATTTCGGATGTCCGGAAGGTCAGGGGTGAGAAATTCCAGAAAAATAAGGGCCAAGAAGTCAAATTGACGTCTTTTTTTTTTTCTAGGTCAATCTTGATTTTTTCTTCTGTTTTTGTCCACTTGATGTCATTTCAAAAAATAAAAAATAAACTTTGTGATTCATTCACTTTGCCAGAGTAAAAATATATACAATATAAAACCAAGAAAGAAAAAAACATTGTGAAAGTGACCAAAAATAAAAAAATTACAGAAGCTCTAAGGCCATAGTTATGGACTTATAGCTGTTTAAAGTCATATGTCCAGAAGTTTGGGGAGAAAAAAAAGAAAAAAGAAAAATCCTGTGAACAAAATCTCAAGCCGCTTTAGTTTTGAATAGCTCACAGCCTGCAGACTCCAAAAATATGGTTTACAGGTTTGTTAGACCGTTTTGGGGGTCAGTGTTTTGTCCCCCACATCCAGTTCAACTTTTGCAGGCAGCTGTGTACAGTGGAATGCCAGATGCCACTGTAGCAGTTAGCATTAGCCTGGGATACACTAACTGTTAGGACAGCTTTTTTTTGGCGAACAATACTAACAGGCAAAATTGGGGAGTTAGCTTCTTGAAAAAATTGAAAATTTGGGAAATCCCTAGTTTGAGCTTGATTTCAGAGAAAAAAAAGCGAACACTAGGCTGTGCTCCAAAAAATAAATAAATAAAAGTTCCCAAATTTTCTTAGCTTAAAAAGTAAAAAAAAAGCTCATGCCAACTGCAGCATTAGCTAAAAAATGCTGAAACTACGCTGCGCTAACGCTAACTGCAGTGTAGCTGACCCACCATTGCCTCTATGCTTTCACCGCACCCAACCTGTTGATTGTGTTGAGTAAGACTGGATCAAAGCAGTGTGAACGATCATTCAATTTCACTGAGAATGAAGAAATGAGGAAAAGAAAGAAATAGATACTTACCTGGATCAAAGCAGTGTGAACGATGAGAAAAGAAATCATCACGCTGCTTTGTCCAGATAAGTGTACAACAAATGAACATGTCACAAATGGTGACATGCCAGTGAAACTGAAGAAAATGAAAATGAAAAACATGAAAAGAAAAAGAAACATGTCACAAAGCATGACATGTGTAAAAACATAAAGAACAGTTGGAAGCACATAACATAAAGTACTTCAACACCCCCCCTTGCTGACAACTGCAGAATAAGCAAAACAAAAAAAAGAGAAGAAAAAAAATTTGAAAAAAAATCCTGAAACGTTTTGAGATCCTGAAACGTTTGAGCGCCAAAAATAAGAGTCTCCAACGCATCTGGAACAAATAAGATTTTTGCAATGCCCACAGAGTGGCTGTGGTTTTGCCAAACAAACAAAAGGGAGGCAGAAGAGCCCTCTTAGGAAGCGCATGTCATGGGTGGAACTTACTTTCACCAGTCCTATAATCGCACCATTACTACATAAGGCCAAACATTAACCAGTGTCTTTCTAGCTGAACCCGTGTGAGAGGTTTGGTAAACATGTCGGCTAAAATCTGGTGAGTTGCGACGTGAATGAGAATGAGCTTCTTGCTTTGAACACACTCTTGGACAAAATGAAAATGTGTGTCGATGTGTTTAGTTCGGGATTGGTGTTCTGGGTTGTTTGCCAGCGCCTCAGCTCCCTCATTGTCAACGTGGAGGGAGATAGGCTCTTCTGGTTTCAGGCAAAGCTCGATGAGGATATTGCGAAAACACAAGCCTTCCTTACATGAGTCAGACAGCGCCTTGTATTCCGCCTCGGTGCTTGAGAGGGATACAGTCGCCTGTTTACGCGATTTCCAAGAAATGGCACCAGAGCCAAAACGATAAGTATAGGCAGAAGTAGAACGCCGATCATCCCGATCTTCCGCCCAGTCAGAATCCAAATATCCAGTGAAAATAGAAGAAACACCTAGTCGCAAATGCAGGTCATTGGTTGTCGAGAGGTAATTGAGAACGCTCAGCGCCGCCAACCAATGAGCTTGTGATGGATCCCTCAAAAATTGAGAGAGCTTGTTGACGGCGAAAGAGACGCCGGGCCTGGTGCATTTCGACAACCAAAGGAGTGATCCTATCAGCTGCGGGTACGGACCTGAAGAGCAGAGATCTTTGGCTGAACGACGCCAGAGATCCTTGAATTTTGAATCAGTGGGAGTTGAAACTGATACAGGCGTGTCGGAACAGAAACGAGAGACGATTGAGTCGATGTAATGAGGTTGAGATAGAAAAATGGACTTGTTGGGTATATCCCGAGAGATCTGAATAGAAATAAAATGATTCAGAGGGGCATCCGCACCAATCTTGAAGAGATTTCCAAGAAGTTTGATGATTTTCTTGACAAACAGGTCCTCACCAACTATCGCCAGATCATCAACTTGAGTCGATGTAATGAGGTGGAGATAGAAAAATGGACTTGTTGGGTATATCCCGAGAGATCTGAATAGAAATAAAATGATTCAGAGGGGCATCCGCACCAATCTTGAAGAGATTTCCAAGAAGTTTGATGATTTTCTTGACAAACAGGTCCTCGCCAACTATCGCCAGATCATCAACATGTACCGTGAGAGCGCCGACAAGCGTTTTGTTGCGTGTTTGAAAATACAAGGTTGGGTCATAGACTGATTGAACCAGACCCACCGATGTCAACACATCATGGAGTTCAATATTCCATTGCCTTGGCAACTGTTTCAAACCGTAGATCGATCTTGTAACTTCACAAACTTAATTGGGATGTGCTTTGTCTTCAAAACCAGGAGGTTGCTCCATAAAAACGGGCTTATCGAGATGGCCGTTCAAAAACGCCGTCTTGAAATCAACCTGACAACCTGTCCACTGTTTAACCGCAAGAAGACTGAGGATTAGTCGGAGTGTTTCGAGACAAAGAGTAGGAGAGAAAACATCATCGTAATCGACTCCGTGAATCTGAGAGTAACCCATCGCGACAAGACGGGCCTTAAGCTTTTGAATGGTGTTGTCGGGGTGTCTTTTGACCTTAAAAACCCATTTAGATTTGACAACACGCCGATCGGGCGGTCTTGGAACCAGACCCCACGTGTTCATGCCGAGTAGAGATGTCACCTCCTCCGAGGCGGCCTTCAACCAACGGTCAGAGTGGGGCGATTTCAGAAGTTGCCTCCAAGTCTTTGGAGTGTCTAACTCATCTGTAGTTGATGCCATCTTTGCCCAATTTCCATAACGCTTAGGAGACCTACTGGGTCTGTCGGAACGACGAGGAACCAACGGAAGCAAAGTAGGTGGATTAGCAGGAATCGAAAACGGAGTGGAAGACAAAGGCGGAGACTCAGTCGGTGGAGGAGTTTGAATAGAGAGAATAGGTGAAGAAATCGAGGGAGGTGAAGAAGTGATATCCGACTCACTACCCGCTAGAGAAGGAGATTTGGTTGAACTCCGTATTTGATTTGAAGGGGCGTGCTGAGAGGAAGTAAGGTGTCGGTCAATGCCGGGGCGCAGATTAAAATCAAGACGCGGGGGAGTCTCGTTGTATTGAAGAACTACTGGCGCAGAAGAAGAAGGGGTAGTAGCAGGAACCGGTGAAGGAGGATCGACTGTGATGTGAGATTTAGACCAAGGAATTTCAACGCTTATGGAGGGTTCGGGAGTGGAGAGCTTGAAAGTGTAAGGAAAGACATCATGTGTAAAAATTACATCACGTGACTTAACCACAGATTTCGTTTCAAGATCGTAAACGATGTAACCATTTCCATCTGCAAGATATGACAAAAAAACAGAAGCTCGTCCCTTTGCGTTGAGCTTCTTTCGATTCGCTTCTGGAACTTTATACCAGACGAGACATCCAAATGGATGGAGATCCACCAGGTCGATCGGACAGTGATTCATCAGTTCATCTGGAGATTTGAATCCAGAAGGGGTGTAACAAGGGTTCGCGTTGAAGGAAAACATAAGATGTCGGAGAGCGTCAGTCCAGAAAAACTTAGGAAGATTAGATTACAGAAGAGAACAACAAAGGTAGTTTCCGATGGTCCAATTGGCTCACTCCGCAACACCGTTGAGTTCAGGGGAGTGAGGGGGGCCAGGGTTGTGCCTGATACCTGAAGTAAGAAGAAACTCTTTAAATTGATTAGAAATATACTCGCCCCCATTGTCGGAACAAAGGGAAATGATCTGAAAGCGCCCGTCCTTCTCAAAAGAAACTTTAAAGAGTTTAAAACATGCGAAGACATCACTCTTGTATTTCATAGGATGAACGGTGGAAAACTTGGAAAAATCATCGATGAAGGTAACAAAAAATTTATACCCCTCCCTAGAGATTGTCTCGAAAGAAGCAACATCGGAATGAATCAATTCACCCGGAGATTTTTCTCGATACATAGCTCTTGAGGTGAAAGGGGTTCTATGCATTTTAGACTGTACGCAGATTTCACATTTTTGCACATCAATCTCGTTGTTGATTGACGGCTTGATGCCCTGCAAGTTCAAGAGTCGTTTAAGAGGACGTAGACCTATGTGACATAGGCGACGGTGAAAACCTAGAAGTGAGTTGTCCGTCGGGAAGGCTTTGACAACTGAGGATGAGTTTGCTCTTACCTCATTAGAGGGTAAATAATAAAGATTCCCCTTACGATAACCAGTACCAACACGATTTCCAGAAGTGGTGAAATCCTTTGCATCATATATTTCGCACAAGGTAGACGTAAAAACCAGGCAAAGAGAAGCGTCACAAAGACCGGAAACCGAGAGTAATGGCTTGTGTAAATCAGGGACTACCAGAGTTTTGACCTTAGCAGTCACGTCAAGAGGTAAAACACAGGTACCTCGGTGAGTAGCTGAAACCTTAGAATGGTCTGCAAGTCGGATAGTAGTGGAATCCGCTACGGTGTTGTTGACTTGGGAGAGATGAGGGGTCATACTGATTGAGCAACCGGAGTCTAGATTGGCGTCGGAGGAAGACTTTGGGTAAGACTTCTTTGCCAACATTGCGGCTGCATGACCCACAGTTTCAGAGCCAGAAAAGTCGGACTCTTCGGAAACGGAGTCGGTATCAAATTCTACCACTGATGTCAGCCTAGCCTTCTCGGACGCCTTGAAGTTTGATGGAGTGTTACGACGACTTGAAGAGTATCCGCTACTGCGCGATCGATTGTTAGAGGATTGACTAAGAGAAGTGAAATCGCCTTCAGACTTGCGAGTATTAGGATTCTCTCCAAGAATACAAGCTGCTTTTTCACACCCGTTTAGATTATGACCATTAATTTTACAATAAGAGCAATATCTAGATCAATTGTAGGTCGACTTGTTGTTGGAGTTGTGGAAGACTGTTGACCAGAAGAAGGAACCTGGGAAGCTTTAGCGACGGCAGACGAGATGGTCGATTCTTCTTCTTTTCTCGATTTCCAACGAAGGGATTCTTGTTTGAGAGCCAAAACTATACGAGAAGAAGGGACATTGTCTTTGTTCATCAATGACAAGACACAGTTCAACCAGTTGGGAGGGAGAGAGATAAGGAGAGCAGTTGCGTGAATGTCGTCGGCGGTCAGAGGCTTGTCCTTGCGAATTAATGAGTTAAGACGTTCAGCCGATACAGCCATGTCATTGATGTGCTGGTCAACGTCATCACTGGTCATTTTGGTGAGAATGAGCTTTCTCAGCCATTACATCCTACCACCCAAAGAGGAGTCTTGATGGGCAGAGTTGAGAGCTGCCCACATCTGAAACACATCGGAATCAAATTCCCTGACAAAACGTAAATTGGAGGGATGAATGGTCCGGATAATAAACAAACAGACGGTGTCGTTATCGTGTTGCCAAGTCGGATTAAGTTTGGGAGTGGCGGGATCCGAAATGGAAGGTTTGATGATGTACGCTAATTTTGTAGCACGAAGATGAACTGAGAGAACGAGACTCCAGTCAAGATAGTTCGAATCAGCACCGGGTGGTTTCAATTGAGGAATTCCGGAAATTTTTAGAGAAGATATCTCAGTTGAATCGGAGTTGAAATGCGCCATGTTTGGGCAAAGGTATATGGAACGATAAAGTTTACGCTCAGAAAGTTCAAAGAAAAAATTGCAGAGTTTTCAGCGCAGGCTCATAACCTGTTGAGTCAGACTGGATCAAAGCAGTGTGAACGATCAGTCAATTTCACTGAGAATGAAGAAATGAGGAAAAGAAAGAAATAGATACTTACCTGGATCAAAGCAGTGTGAACGATGAGAAAAGAAATCATCACGCTGCTTTGTCCAGATAAGTGTACAACAAATGAACATGTCACAAATGGTGACATGCCAGTGAAACTGAAGAAAATGAAAATGAAAAACATGAAAAGAAAAAGAAACATGTCACAAAGCATGACATGTGTAAAAACATAAAGAACAGTTGGAAGCACATAACATAAAGTACTTCAACAGATTGGAGAGGAGACAAATTTTTCTACTCATCCTCACCTGCTTGTGTTTTAACAACTGCTTCAGATGCATGTCCAAGCCTCACACAGCATAAGTGTGAGTCAAAGGAACTGGCCAGGACAGGTGTGCTCAGGTGGGCTTCTCATTGCCCAATGCCATACATATTCCATTGCTCACTCTAGTGTGCAGGCCTCACCGGATTACATTGAATGGTCAAAAGAGCAACCTTTTTCCTCATTTTGTCTTCTTTGCCAATCATGAAAAGATCAAATATCAGGTAAAATTCGAAGTTTCTGCCTCACCAAGGGAGCCTTCTTGCCACTTCCCACTTCTACCTTGCGAGAAAGATGACAAGGCAGCGGTTGTTGGTTAATCATTAACATGCACTTGATTTGAAATATAAAAAAAACTTGTATCATTTGCAATAAATTATCTCGTTAAGCTGTTTCTCTTATTGATTTCATTAAGTCTTCAATGCCGAAAAATCATAAGAGAAAGATACACATACCAAACACACACAAATATTTAAATTCAATTAATTCTCAAGAAGTAAAGAAATATATTTTCTATCTTTCATATGGCTTTTTTTATTATTATTTATTGTTCTATTTTAATTTTCAAGTGAGATCCAATCATTTCATAAGCCCTAGCATGACTATTAGACTATAAGAAGAGAAAAATAAGAAAGCATGATAAGAAAAATGAAGAAAAACCAACTCTTCATGATAAAAAAAGTTAGCGGAGGAAAGGTGAAATATTTTCCTGAGGTTGAGTGAGAGTGAGAGAGCTACTTGTATTATTGGAAATAACGGGGTTCTGGCCAACGAAACTTTTTCTAGCTTGCTGATGGCCTGCAGGGGGGACTTGCTGTTTTTGAACTTTGGTGGTTTGGTGTTGTTGAGAGGTTTGTGGATGTTGATCTGTCAAGTCATATATCACTGGATGATGACTAGGCGTTGCTTCTGCAGCGACCTTGTGGTACTGGGATACCGCATGGTGGGGCATTTGATATGACACTGGATTTTGTGACATGTACTGAAGGGTGGCATTTGCTTGGTGCTGTTTTGGTTTCTGCGAGGTGGGTAGATGATGTGGCATATGTTGATACACGGTTTGATGTGGGTGTGACATGGGTTGGTGTTGTGGGCGCTGCGACATAGGTTGATGCTGTTGGTTTTCTGACATTGTTTGATGCGACGGTTGTTTCGACATGGGTTGGTGCGGTGGGTGTTGTGAGATAGGTTGGCGCTGTGGGTGCTGTGGTATGAGTTGCACATGTTGCGAGATGGGTTGGTGTTGAGGGTGTTGTGACATAGGTTGGTGTTGTGACATAGGTTGGTGCTGGGACATAGGTTGGTGCTGGGACATGGGCGGGTGTTGGAACATAGGCTGATATTGTGACGTAGGCCAATTGTGTGGTATAGGTTGACGTTGTAGCAGCATGGGTTGGTTTTGAAGCATTGGTTGACACGGAGATCGGGCGGAGCTGCTTTGGTGTGGAGTTGATGGATTGTAATGTGGTGCCGCACTCAAGCTGTGTAGCCAGGGTGGTTGAGAGACCAAGTGCTTTACAATTTTAGCGGCTTCCGTCATCAGACGAGCTTGCTCAGCTTGACCTTTGGACCTGATGGAACCTATTAACACATCCAGGTTTGAATTGCGTAGCATACTTGCTTTAGCGATAAGATCTCGCTGAGAGTTGCAATGAAACGGGTTCAACACTCATGAGAACCTCAATTGGGTCTGTGATAATCAAAATAAAACTAACCAATATGACGTCAATGTTACGCCGCCTCTCCTCATTTGATAGGTTCTTTAAATCCGGTACTTCGATTTCAGCAATGTATCCAGATTTTTTTACATTGGCTTTGGGATTCGAAGAGTTCGCTATACTGGAGCGGGCGTGGGTCAAGGAATCATAACTTCCTTGAACGTGATCAATTTTAACGTCTGAGGTCGCTTGGGTGCGGGCGGCATCCTGGGAAGGTTTCAGGCCCAACTTTTTCTGTAATTTGAGCTTTCTTCTTTCAGCTTTAATTGCCTCTTCAGATTGAAGATTTTGCTGCAGTTGCAAGCTGGTCGGTGGAGCTATCACGTCCTTCACATCTATAAAAGCGTTGAGTTCTGCTTCCGAGTCGGTCGAAAAGCCAGCACCATCAGCAGGCAAGTAGTTATCATCCTCTGGGCTACTCATATCACTTTTCACTCGACTTTTCTTCTTGGGCGAATCAAAGTTGGGATCCTGGTTGATCATTTGATAGTCCACATCCTTTCTTTTACGATATCCCCTACCTGTTCCAGTCTCTTCCTGTCGGGATTTTATTCTTTCTGCTTCATTAGCCTGCAGAATATTATCCCAAAATGTCCTTTGATCTTGGGCGTTGCTTGCATCTTCTTCATCTTGTGCTACATCTAGATCGGCCAAATCTTTTCCCCGACCTTCCCATACTCTAGCAAAGGCAAAAGACTTATCAGGTTTGTTGAGATTTCCGTCAGTGGAATCTTTAGACTTGGCTTCGTCGGCGGTTCGCTGAATCAAGTCATCCAATTCGGCATCGGTGTATCGCACGTCTTTCTTTAAGGCTTCATCAGAGGCGGTCAGCACTGGATCGGTGAAAACAACCATAAGCTCAGTTCATGTTCAAAGAATATTTACTCCTTGAAGAGATACTGACACTCTTGAGCTCCATACTGAAGAATGCTAGCCACATCATGCGCTTCAATTTCTTCTTCAGATGCTTTTTGTATAACCAAGTGATCCTGTGTCAATAACAATCACAGCACGTGAGATGTTAGGACATGCGGCTATTCATGTTTGGAGTGGTTTCCATGTAGGGAAGAACATACTAATACTAGTTTTTTTTTGCCCGTTTGGACAATTTTTTCTTCGGCCGAACCTTTAACCATTAATTTGAAAACCGAAACGGGTTTCTTCTGACCAAAGCGATGAGCGCGACTAATCGCTTGTAAATCATTGTGAGGATTCCAGTCTGGGTCCAAGATAATTACCACGTCGGCGGTAGCTAAGTTGATGCCAGCTCCACCAGCTCTGGTGGATAACAAGAAAATATGGTAGATCGAGTCATTCCGATTGAAATGATCGATACGAGTTTGCCTGTCCAATTGTGAGGTAGATCCATCCTGAGATAGAAATGAGGTTCAGTCATAGATTTTGCAAAAAAAAGCAGAAACTACGAACCAGGCGCAGATAGTGCAATTTCTCACCGTCCAGAAATCGTTCCATGACGTCGAGAAACATAGTGACTGCGTCATCGTTGATTATATATATATATATATATATTTGAGATGAGAAGTCTCCAATCAACATTTAAGTTGCCATGTTTGCAAGTAAATTGAAGCAAACTATGAACTTACATTGAGAAAATATCAACAATCGATGACCACGATTCAAAAGTTTTGGGATGAATTTCTGTAAGAAAACAAGCTTGGCAGAAGCCTCGACTAAGTTCGCTTGAACTTGTGCAGAGGAAACATTGCTAGGCTCAATCTCCCCGTCATAAAGGTATGGATGGGCTAAAGTTTTCCTCAGTTGCATCAGCAAATTTTGAAAACCTGCTCGAGTACTCTTTTTTTTCGGTCCCTTCTTGGTATATATTGATGTGATAAGATCTGCGTTTCGCGAAAGTAGACCTCGGTACACCTGGAAGTAGCGTGAATCGAGAGAGTAATTACTAACGAAGAAATCACAGGTATTCATTGGGAGAAAAGCGTTACCTGTTTCTGCAAAGGTCTCATTGTAATTGGGACAATAATTTCGGTCAATGGAAGAAGATCCAAAACTGTTTCCTTTGTCCCTATGAGAATGAAAACCCAATAGGTCAGTCAGCAATGAATGAGTGATGTGATTGATTGATGAATTTACTTCGAAGCATGTAGGGCCGAATTTTAGCTCGAAGCTCGTCAATAAGCTCGGGTGTCAACCTAAAAAAAAAAAAAAAGTAAGTCACGCGCAATAAGCTCAGAAAAGATGGACTCACGCGGAATATCTTAGTTCCAAGTCATCAATCACGTCAGAAGGGTACTCGCCGGGGTTCAAGAAGGACAACAAGTTGAAAACTGTAAAACAAACATAGGCACAAAATGTTAAGTTGTGATGTTAAAAACGAAGGGGTTTGGACATTCGGTGGACAAACGTTCGCGCAAATTGTTGTTAAGCGGTGTTCCAGACATCAAAATCTTATGTCCGACGGTGAGACTGTCCAGAGCCCGAAACAAGCCGCTTTTTCTTCCAGCCTTCAGACGTTGACCTTCATCCACAACGAGAACTTCCCAGCGCTGAACCTCTCGAAGTAAATTGGCATGTTTTTCTGCAGACTGGTAAGTTGCCAATACAACACACGCCGACAGCTGCCGTTTGGCTTTTTTAGAACTTTTGAATAGCTCCCATTCTTGTACAACTTTACAAGATTCAGCATCTCCAGGCAGTGGAACACATTTCAGGTCTGGAATCCATTTCGCGCATTCACGCGTCCAACTGCAACATAAGAAACCTATCATCAATTGAATAGTGGAATTCGAAAAACGAAAAGCTACTTACTTTCCCAGAGTACTATTTGGCACTACTATGAGGAATGGCATCCGTTTTTCCTTATTTTTAAGAACAGCAAGTAGGGAGCAAATTTGTACAGTTTTACCTAACCCCATCTCATCTGCTAAAATTGTAGGATGCTGTCGATGCCAATTGCTAAACACGGAATACGCTACATCAAAACGGTGTTAGAGGCAAATAAATTTCATGGACGCGTAGAACTGACTAGTAGCAGAAGTTCAACCCGTCCAACTGGAAGCCCATGAGTTGATGAGGGATGAAACCTGGTTGCTTTTGAAGCTCGACAAAAGATTTTTGTCTGCGGGGTGCGTCCAGTTTAGCAAGCTCCGAGGAGCCTTTGACAGTAGGAACGACAAAGGTGCGGAATTTCATATACTTCCGCAAGGCCGACATGAAAGCAGGGAAGTAAGGTGAATCCTTCAACGTCTTAACAGACCAAGTAGCTGAGGTGAGTGAATAATTAGTGGATAATTGTTATTGTAGTTAGGAATACAAAATGACATAGAATAGAAATATAAATACCAACCATCGGCGTATGATTGCTCTTCCCATTTGATAAAAGCTCGCTCCATCTGCTCGTACATCTCTTCAGGTGTCTCAGGAATGTCGGCTTCTCTGGCATCTTCAATCAAGAGATCATCTTCGAACTCGATTGATAAAATTCTTTCAGGCGTAAGCCAAGCCGGGGGTATTTTCAAGTGCGCGTCTTGATCGGGATCCAAATTGAATGGCAATCGGCCGCCTTGCGTAGAAGTTGTATCAGAATCGGATTCATCCGATTCACCCAGGTCACCACCCGTGTACTGTTTTAAATCTAAGGTGGGACCCTTGGTTAAGAAATTGCGCAACAAAACTGGATGCTTAGCACTAAGGTAGCTGAAAGATTTAACAAACACACCCGATTCAACACCATAAACTAGTCAAGCACTAAGATCATTCCAGCGGAAATTACTTACGAATGCGTAACCCACGAGCAATCCGTGAAGCTAAATTTTTCATACTTGCACAAGTATTCAGCCGGCTCAAATGGATCTTTGGGATTGGGAAGCGTATACGACGCTTCGACTCCTTTTGCGTTTGTCTTTGGTTGATCATGCAGCTCCCCAGTCAGCTTTGGAGCGCTGCGAGGTGCCTCCTTGGTGATCTCGGGTTCAGCGGTCGACTTTCTCCAAGCCAGGATAGTTTCCACTGCGATGTTAGTTAATTGACTGCAGTCGGCGCAAGTCCAATCTGATTGCCAGTAATCTACAATAGCATCAAAATCTGTAGGATAATCTTCACCACACGATGGCAAGCAGCTGTAATGAGCAGCCCTTTTGCAACTGGTACATCTAAAAATTAGAGTCTCCTTCTCTAAATTGGGGGGTCGAACTGAGCCGGGACCACTCTGGGATATTGGGCCAGCAACTTGTTCCGCATCTTCCGAAATCTTCAATTGAGATTCAGTCAAGATCGAGGTTCCGTTGTCCTCCTCTTGCCCGTTCTTGACCAACGGTGCCGATTGAGCGCACATCACACATTTAGTAGAGTGAGGTTTAACGCACGCAGGACATTTAAGGGTTAACTTGAGATCAGGCTGCTGTTCTTTTTTTTCAGGAGGGATACCTGTTCCATCTTGGTCCGGATTAGAATCTATCAATTGCTGCCTCTCCTTTTTGTGCTGTAAAGATATATCTCTCTTCATATCGAACGGTAAACATCCGAAATGATATGAATTGGTACAAATTGAACATTCCAACCAACAGCCTTGCTTGTAAATATCATCAAGGGATGGAAAGCGATCGTGTATGCTACCAGATTTGGCTTTGCGTTGGCGATTCTTGTCAGCTCGATGCCAATCCTTGACGAGGTCAGGTTTGAATTGTTCAGAGCATCTGGAGCATGTCTTGAAAAAGTTCAAGTTTGGGGGAAAGGTTTGTAAGACTCGGATTACCGGAGCGAAAGAGGTTACTTACGGGCTGATGGGCATCGCACAGCCTGTCGGAAGTATTAGTATGCGTCTCAGCATGCGTGACACGTCGAGAAAGACGATTAGATGATTTTCGACGGGGTGATGCTTCTGATAGGCCGTCCTCACTAGACCCTTGATAGCTTGACTCTACGGTCAAACGACTAGGTCGGCCCCTTTTCTTCTTCTTTGGGGCCGCATCTGTACCAGATTCACTGAGACTGGTAGGGAAAGTTTTTCTATCTCGAGTACCGCGGGTGCTCCTTCGAACGTTTTTAAGGCTTCCAGAGTCAGCCGTTCCACGTCTGTTTTTTAATCGTTTAGATCTGCGGGCACGATCATCCGAGCTATCACTCTTTTCTGAAAGCGCGAAAGATTCAGACGAGGGTTGCGGGGGAAGACTGTCATCGTCATCATGAGTGGTTATAGATTTATCGCGACGTTTGAAAGCGGTGAGCATGTCAGGTAAATGCTTTAAATCCGTCTCAGTTAGCTGATCGGAATGAAAGAAAGTTAGTCAGGCATGAGGATCAGAATTATAAAAACTATGTTGCAAACCGTGATCAATTGCTTGGAGCCTTTCTTTTTACAGATATAACTCGGTTCAAGTGAGGAAGAGCCCGGTTTTCGTTTGATGATGGAATCGATTTGAGGTTTCTTAGACTGTTTGAAAGGGACTTTGTTTGAACTAGGAAAAGCCAATGAATTATCGGATGAGGAATGTAGTTCGGAAAGTTCAGAGCTACTTCGGAGTCGTATTGGAGTTTTTCGCTTTGATTGTGCTTTCGATTTTTGAGAGAAGTCAGCTTCGATAGAGACTGAACGAGCCATGTCTGTTTTGGGAGGTTATTCAAAGGGATATGATGGACAGAATCAATGGGGAGAACGGCTGAAATTGATTGGGATGAAAGAACCACAAAGGCAAATTAAATTAAACACGGAAATTTTTCATCACGACTCATTTCTCTCCGGAATTCAAAATCAAATCTGATTTTACATTTAGGCGTTGGAAGCCAACCTTAATTTCACAAATTTCACACCTTGGAGTACAACAGATAACTTCACATTGGGTTTTCAGAAAATAGCGTGGAGGAAATGTGAAAAATACCAATTTTGATTTGATCCATGATGGCATCCCAGGGGCCCAGAAGCTCATGTTCCTCCTTGCTCTCCACTGTTATTCAATTGCTCACTCAAGTTTTCTCAGTCAAGGGTCTTAACTCGGAACATAAAGGGTTTAGTCATTTTATCATAAGAGCATCCACAGTCGTAGTATGTAAAATTGAAGGAGTGGAACACCTAGGTTGGATAGACAATATGCAATACACTCAAACTCATTTAAAACCCGGGATGAGTCGATGACAGTAAATCAGGATTCCCATTCTCTTTCAACATTTCGGGAATCAACATTAATGTTCATCATTTTTCTTTTTGTTATTTCTACTTTTATCTTTTTATATTGTTTTTCTATTCTCTTTCAACATTCAGTGGACTCATTCTGGTCCATACAAGTATGCAGGTTTTTCTGCATACTTCCATAGTTTTTTTTTTGGCTGAGGTATGGAGCTATGAAAACTAACAGAAATGAGCCACGTGTCCATTGTTTTGCCCCATCATCCCCCGGAAGGTCAGCCTCCCCTCTCATCAAACCCACTCCAGAGTGTCAAATTGAGATTTCTGATAGAATTGGGGATCTATGTTGGCAAAATTTTGCATACTTCCCATACTGTGACTTACAAGTATGGAAGTATGCCCATAGTCATCTATGGAACTATGGGCCAGAAATGAGTCCACCTGGTGTAAAACACACCTGAGGTTCACACTGGTCACTTTCTATTTGCTTGAGAGCATCTCCAATGGCGGGAGGTAAACTCAGGTGCTAGAAGACCCTTTTACCACCCTCATAAACCTTATACCTCCGTGCCGGCCTTGTCTTTTCCACCGTATGGCGCTAAATTCTGGTGAAACCAAATTATCTGCCATCCCCCGCCTTTAGTTTATCATTTTTATTTTTTTTATTTTATATTTTCAAATTTCTTTTCTTTTTTTTTTTGAATTCATCCCCATCAACAATTACTCAAAACCATCCTCAACTGTCAATCCACCACCCTCACAAACCTCAACCAGATGATTTCAAACAACTCAAGAACTATAAATACAATTTTAGAAGGAAGTAAAATTTTAATGGAAAATGAAGATGATGAAGAAACCAACAATCTCATCCATGGAGGCTCTAGGCCTGGAAGAAAAGCCAATTGTCAAGCTTGGATATGAAACAAAGGAGTATAAATAGCTCTTTGTACTATTCCTGCCCTGATATATTGTAATATAATATTTATTTATATATAATATTAATAAGAATAAAAGCTTATAGCTTTTATTTAACACCTATAGTGTTTTCTCTGCTACAGAAGTACGGATATACCTCCTTCTGAGACTTAATGAGGTAGGGGAATGTCACTAGAGTGCACTTATAGTGAAAATAATTCTTCAATAAAATAAAAATAAATTATTAGGAAGGAGGCTTGAGCTTACTGGCTACTATCAGAGTCCGTTGTCCTTCTTCTAATAATTTCTAAGAGATTTTATGGCGCTCAGATAGAGGGGGGAATGTCCTCAGGTCTGTGGAATAAATCTCAGTGGTTATAAATAGTGAAAGTGTAAGAGCTTTGGTCTAACAACACAAGCAATAAACTTACAATTTGATTATTTATAAGGTCGATTGATGGTATGTATATATGTTTGTAATAATTGAGTCTGGAAATGGGAATTGGGGCGTCCAAAGGCCTCTGTTTATATTCCCGAATTTATTACAAGGCGCTATGAGGGTGCAATAATGTACCAGGTGTATTTTCACACGTCAGGGTGGATTTCCCTTCCCTCTATATTTTTTTATTAAATATTTATTAACACAGTTGGAATAAAAAATATCTAATGAACATCATTATTTCAAGTTTTTGACTTGTTTCTGACATATTACATATGTAACCTTTGAAATTCTTTTAACCAGGGTTACCAGTTGTTTCTAGACGTCCCCAAGTATCCAGGATAAATCAGGATTCCTTGGGACGTCATTGATTCCATTTTATTTTAATTTATTCTCATGGGGAAATAGTATTTGCACACCAAATGACTAAGATCAGCCATCAAGGTAATTAGTCATTTCCCTTGATGACAACACTTCAAGAATAATTGAATTAGGTCATTAGATGGTGGGAAATCCATCTAGACCATAATTAAATATGTGGCATGTCCATGGCGTGTGTTCTACGTGTTGTAACATTGGGTCAATCATAGCAGATGATTCCCCTGTTACCAAGGCGCTGTCAAAAGTTCCCAAAGGGGTTTTCTTCTGTATTAGACCTCCTGGAGCGGGGTTTCCACTCCTCCCTGAGGGTTTCTGGCCTATTCCTTGGTCAAAAACATCCGGGATTGGCTCTTTCAAACCCCTGTAGCTCCTAGGGTTTACACTCAACACTTCCATAAATGATATTTTTGGGCTCCTGGAAGTATGGAGCATACATAGAACATATTTTTATGTTAGGGATGTAAAAAAAAAAAAATTAATATATTTTTATTTTATTTTTATTTTTTTTTATTTTTATTTTATTTTTATTTTTATTTTATTTTTATTTTTATTTTATTTTTATTTTTATTTTATTTTTATTTTTATTTTATTTTTATTTTTATTTTATTTTTATTTTTATTTTATTTTTATTTTTATTTTATTTTTATTTTATTTCAATGATTTTATTTTTTTAATTCATTAAAGATATATGATTCCTAATATAAGTTGGTGAGCAACTTATATTGAATTTTGAATAAGAATTCAACTACAAAATAATATTTCTATAATAATTATTATAAAAAGAGATATTAATATTTTATTTATTTAATGAATTTATTTTTAATAATAATAAAAGTAATAATAATAAAAATAGTAATGATATAATTTTTAAATAATATTAATACAATTTGTAGATTAAATGGATTGTTGTTCAATCTCATAACCTGACACCAATCTCCCCTGCGATTTTGCTTCCATTTTTGACCGGCTCTTCAAGGATAATTTTTGTGATACACCGGTCTACAGTGAGATCACATTCTGAAGGAGATTTTGAATGCGCAAGGGTATATTTGTGAAGATTTACCATGACATTGAACAGGCCAGCCACTATTTTACTCAAAAACCCGACACTGTAGGCAACCTTGGGCTCATGGCCATTCAAAAAATCATGATGGAACTTCTCCTTCTTGCGTATGGAACCACCGCCAATTTAAACAACAATTACCTGTGCATACCTGAGTCCACCTCACTTGAAAGCCTTGATTGGTTCTGTGAAGCCATCCATCATGTCTATGGAGCCAAATACCTTCAATATCCAACCACTAAAGACTTGAAGCGGCTATTATTTGTTGGTGAAGCCTGAGGATTCCTAGGAATGTTAGGCTCAATTGATTGCACGCATTAGGGGGTATCAAAGTTAGGAAATCCGCCATTTCAAATCCGCCATTTTTTTTTTGTCAAATCCGCCATTACT
>KN361127.1:0-26821 GCA_000785685.1 Uromyces viciae-fabae | reverse complement strand
AAGAACTCTAGAAAAAAAAATGCTGTTAATTAAATTTTTTGCATTATTTATGCTTAAACCATAAGAGCATCTATTAATTTGAGAAAGTTGATGAATCGTGAAATTTCCTGTTTTTTTTATTTTTTTAAATTTATAAGAGAAAGTTAATTTTGAATCAAAAATAATTCCAAGATATTTTATTGATGGAATTTTGGGTAAATTGTGTTGGCCAAATTTGAAAGAAAAATTTTGGTTGGTTTTTTGTGTGGAGAAAATCATAAAACCTGCTTTTTTTTGATCAAAAATTGCGTTGTGAAAAGTTCCCCACTCAAGAGATTTTTCTGCTCTTTTTTGGAGAATTTTAATTGAAGTTTGAACATTTTTGTGAGCTGAAAGATGAACAACATCATCAATAAAACCTAGAGAGATATTATCTTGACTAAAAAGAAGTTTATTAGTGGATAATAAATTAGAATTATAAATAATATAAAGAATTGGTGAAAGTGGTGATCCTTGTGGTAAACCACAATTTAAATTGAAGGAGTTGGAAATGAATTTTTCAAGGCGTAAAGAAGTTGTTCTGTTGGAAAGAAAATTGTTGATGAAGGCGCAAAGATATGTTGGACAATTTTTTTTGATAAGAATGTGAGTAAGGCGTTGATTGATGACGGATGGAAAGGCTGATTTGACATCTAAAAAAAGGGCAGAAACTGATTTTTTTTCCCGCCATTTATTTTTAATCTATGAAGATAGAAATAAATTGGCATCATTTGTTTATCTTCCAGCACGTGCACCAAAGTGGCCAGGGGCCAAAGAATTGGTTGATTCCGCCCAGAAAGTAATTATTTTGGTAATTAAATATTCTAAAATTTTTCCCATACAACTGAGAAGCGCAATTGGCCTGTAGGATGAAGCTGTGGCATAAGAGTCTTTGCCATAAAAAGGTAAGTTCTTTGTGAAAGATCAGGAAAATCTGACCAGGAAGTATATAAAAAAAAAGATCGTTTCTTGCAGTAGGTGTTAGTCAGAAAAAAACAATTGTCAGAAAAAAAAAAAAAATTACACATGTGTAAATTTTTTTGATATATTCTTTGTATGTTTCCAAAAATAATTTTTTTGTGTTTACTTCTCATTTACTGGAGAGAGAAATATATGGGGTATTTTGTCTTTTTTTTCTGACCCCCATTGGGTGTTTGTTGTGGTTGGGGTTGCGGAAAACAGACTTTTAGTTCTCAAACTGCAAATTGAACTCACTTAACCTGTCAATGGATATATATTGTTAATTTAGAAATCTCAAAACCAATTGAGATGTCTAATTGACAGAGGAGAGATACCGTGCAAGTGAGGTAGCTTAAGCTCTTTTTAGTGATCAACAGGTCCAAACTGTAATGGGGTGGCTATGAGTTGGACGTTCACACTTTGGTAATCTGCCCTGTACTCAAACAGAAGGTCCTAGACCTCCAATAAATGTTGGAATATCAATGACTTCTAATTAAATATTTATCTTAAACTATTCTTACTGCCTTATAAGACAATCTTATAAACTACTAAACTATCTAAACTATCTAAACTACTAAACTACTATTCCTATACTATTTCTCTACTTACTTAAACTATTAACTATACTCTTAAACTACTACTCTATAACTGATGTTAATTTTCCTTCAGTTATAAACTACTAACTCAATAACTAATGTTACTTCTCCATTAGTTATTAACTCTATTATACTACTCTTAGCTGATGTCAATTCTCCTTCATTTATTTAACTACTATTATTTCTACTATGATTATTCTATTTTACTACTACTATTTCTTTCTTATACTTAAATTTCTTTATTAACTTTTCTTCTTCTTACTATCCAAATCTCCAAACTTTATTTCTTTCATTTTATTTAAAACTATTCTTTATCTTTCTGTATTTAATTTGATTATGTAAGCAGGACCTATAAATAGGCCTGCTCAACTATTGAAATAAATTCATTGAGTTCTCTTCTTTTTCAAACTCGTTCATCCTCTTCTTTCATCTCAATTAACTCAGTGGTAGAGCTTTCAGCTTTTACCCTGATTTTCATCTCAAAATTTTTGTTCATCCTCTTCTTTCATCTCAATTAACTCAGTGGTAGAGCTTTCAGCTTTTACCCTGATTTTCATCTCAAAAATTTGTTGTTTTTATTGACTTATGGCTGCTCACATCTTGTGGTAGCTTATTTTCTATTTTTCTAGTTTTGATTCTTTTGTTTCTTTTAACCCTCTTTTAGGTTCCAGGGGCTTCTTAGTTTGCTCCTTAAAAACTTTTATTTTTCAAGTAATTAAAAACATTGAGTCTGAGCCTTTTTATCTCTAAATCACCTGATCCCGGCTCCTCTTTCAAAACTCCTCTCACCATCCTTATTTTTTGAGTCTGAGCCTTTTTATCTCTAAATCACCTGATCCCAGCTCCTCTTTCAAAACTCCTCTCACCATCCTTATTTTATTTAAAACTTGTCAAGACAAATTCAACAAACAATTTCTTGCCTCAGAAAAATTAAGCTTTGATCTTGGAGTATAATTTCATCAAAATTATCAATAAATACACATTTCATCTCTAGTATTAGGATGCAATGTGTAAGAGCCTCTCTGTGTCATCTTTTTTACAAGAATTGTTTAACTCTTATTTTTTTATTCAATTTCTTCTTTCATTTCACTGGGTGAACTCATTTCCAACTTCCATACTTTTATATAGTTTTATTTGAGGCTTTTTACAACTACAAAAAAGTATGCAAAGGCATGTAGCAGCTATAGGAACTATCTCTGAAGCCATTATATAGTTTTATTTGAGGCTTTTTACAACTACAAAAAAGTATGCAAAGGCATGTAGCAGCTATAGGAACTATCTTTGAAGCCAATACAAATCTTTCCATACTTTTCTATTGTACCAAAAACTGTGAAATCAAAGTATGGAAAAGTATGTAAGGCAGAAATGAGTGCACTTAGTGCACTCAGTTACAAAACTTACTTTTACATAGTCAGTTTTGACATACTTTTACATAATTACATAGTTTTAAGGTTTTCAACAAACCTTAAAACTATGTAACTATGTAAAAGTATGTCAAAGTTTCAAACCATAAGATTTTAGTGCTCTAATTTCAATTGATGAGGAAATGTTTTCATAAAAAGCTGTTTTATCTTGATTTTTGGCAGTTTTGCTTTTTTAATTCATTACTTTTTTTGCAGTAATGCTGGGGTTTTAACCCCCCTATTTCAAGAAATTATCCTAATTCCTCTTAGAAATTCTGAAATTTTGGAGATGAATTGGTCCATCTGGTATTTTAACCTCTGCCAACCATTCATCTTTAATATTATCCGCAGTGTACCTTATACCTGACAAGTCTAGTGTCTTTCACCTGTACCATTTCCTTTTTCTCTCTAAGATCTTAGAAATTTTCAAAGGAGCTCTAGGTGTAGGTTCCAAGGTTTTATTTTTTTTGTTTCAGATATAAATATTTATGAAGTGAAATAAAAATATTGGCTTGCTACCAGCCGAGGTATCAAAGTTTGAGCTTGGAAATTCAGTGTTTTGGATGCTTACGTAATAATAATGTAATATTACATATCTATGCACATAAGCCTGAATGTATGCATATTATTATGGATTTATATGCAAACAAGTTTGTTAAGTGCATGATTGTTGAAAAAAGAAAAAAAAAATTAAAAATTAAAAATTAAATTAAATTAAAAAAAAAAAAAAAATGAAACAAAACAACAACAACTCAGTAAAAGTCAGTCAAGCTCAAGATAAACTGAACCAAATCATGAACTCACATCAAATTATACACAACGAATCACAAACATCATCCCCATCTTCATCAACAAACAACGAAAACTTAATTGATCATTCAATCGATCAACCTATTATCAATAACTCAAATAACGTGATCAAGAAGAAAGCTCATCATAAGGGAAGATACAGTTTATCAGTCTTCTCTAGCTTAACAACTCATCAACAAGCTACTAATAATACCAAAAATAACAAAAATAACGACCCATCAATTTATTCTCCATTCGGAATACCTTCTGCTAACTCTAGCACTCCTACCTTACTCTCCGGATTATCCAATACTACTAACCCAACCTACGCCTCACTCACCAACCCTAACTCAACTCAAACAACGAGCGAATCTCGTGCATCCCGTCATCAGTCTCTAATTCCTTACACCGGTAACAACTCTCATCCCGCCTTCCTCATACGTTATCTATCTTCAACTAGTACCTCCTCTGGATCTAACCCGACACCTCTGATTCCTAGCCTCACTGGAACTCCCTCTCATCATTACCATCCTCACCATCAACCCACCCCTGGTCCTTCTTCAACTACTCCTATTCATCATCGTTCAGATTGGTCCTCTCCCACTAATCATAATAATAACCATAACTCAAGTACTAACCATCATCACCTTCACTACAGCAATTCTTTAAGCAACTCATCTAATTCAAACCATCGTCATCTGCCTCTCACTAGACTGAACACCATTGGAATTGACAATTTATCATCTACCAATAGCAATAGTAACAATAGTCATAATAACAATCATTCTACACATCGGTTTGGGAATAGCAATAACAATAATAATAATTCAAATAATCCAATCAGTTCTAGTTCAGCATCAGTATCTGGCTCTGGCTCTGGAATAGGGCCGGGTTCGGGTATGAGATCAAGTATCAATCAATCATCTAATTCAAATAATAGTCATAATAATTGGTCATCAAGCCCTGCTCTTGGTGGTCCGTCTGGAAACAACAGATCTACTAACCTCCTCCTGGATCCAAGATCTTCTACTAGCACTTCTAAAGATCGCAATAACCCTAATTCTAGTAATAGTAATAATCCTAATAATCCTAATTCATCTACTAGCCAACTTGAAGCCAAAGTGGTCATTCTTGGAATGCAAGGTGGGACTCTTTTTTCATAGTTTTTATTAATTTTTTTTTTATATCCATTCATTTTGCCCGAAGATGACCAACAAAAAAATCCATTCTGTTTTTTTCTAAAACGAAAACAATTATAGGTGTGGGAAAGACTTCAATTGTTCACAGATATACTACTGGTTCATTTTCTTATTCTCTTACATCAACGATTGGAGCTTCATTTTGTACAAAAAAATTATCTGTAGATGGGTGTAAAGTTAGACTTCAAATATGGGATACTGCTGGTCAAGAACGTTCGTCCTTTATTCTTATTTTTCATTTTCCTCTTGTTATAAAATATAAACATTTTTTCCGTTCCTATTTGCGAGGTTTATAGGGTTTAGGAGTATGGCTCCTATGTATTATCGTGGTGCTAATGCGGCTATTCTCGTCTATGATATCACTAATAGAGAAAGCTTTTTAGATATCCAAAATTGGCTAAATGGTTAGTTTCTTTTTTTTTCGAATTTAAATTCCTCTATGTTCTCTGCTTTAAAATATTATCATTTTTTTCTCTCTCTCTTTCTCTTCCAATAAATACAAATGTTCCTTAAGAAGAGAGAGAGAGGCAAAGAAAAAAAACCTTT
The DNA here is from genome assembly GCA_000785685.1 of Uromyces viciae-fabae. NCBI lineage: Eukaryota > Fungi > Basidiomycota > Pucciniomycetes > Pucciniales > Pucciniaceae > Uromyces > Uromyces viciae-fabae. The sequence goes on along the minus strand of KN361127.1, from coordinate 21,310 downwards.
ACGAAGATAAGTATAGTAAATACGCATTTAATTATTTTTTGACAAAAAAACCTTTTCAAAAAAACAACAAAAAATGATTATTTTTATCTATTTATGCAGAATTAAGGCGAAACATGACATCGGATTTAATCATACAGATAGTAGGAAGCAAAGCGGATTTAGGAATGCATCAAAGAGCGGTACAACTAGATGAAGCATACAAGAAGATAATAGAATGGACACAACCTAATTGTAATCAAAATAATCAAAGAGCTCAAGTAGATACAACTACAGGTGGATTTCAGTTTAATTTAATTCATGATGAAGATGAAAGTTTCTTATCTGGAATTAACTATCCTCATCATGGTTATAATCATCTTAATCATCATCATCATCATTCTAATCATTCAAATTTAGATGAACTTTCTTCTGCTGGGACATCATCTTCTAATGCCACTAATAATAATAATAATTTATCAACAGTGAATAATAATTCTAATTCAAATCATAATAATAATTCGGGTTCTAGTTTAGATTTCTTACTTGGTGCTTCTAATCCTTCTAATAATAATAATAATAATCTTAATCCTACGGGTGCTTCTACTGCTTCTGCTCTCGTCTCACCTAATAATCTTGGCTCTAATCCTTTGGCCACGGCTTCTGTGGCTTCTTCTTTTTCGAGATGGAATCATGTTGGGATTTCGGAAGTTAGTGCTAAAGATGATTTTGGTACGTTCTTTTTCTTTTCTTTTCTTCTTTGTAATTTAGATATTAACAAATAAAACTAACCTAATTTGTACTAATATCGATTTTTATATTTGTCTTATTTTTGATTCTATTTGGAAACAACGAATATGAAATATATTCAATTTTATTGAACTTTTTTTTCAAAAAAAAATAAAAAAATAATAATGTAAACTAAATGATAATAATAATGAAAAAAAAAGGAATAGAAGATTTATTTTTAATTTTAACAAGAAGATTAGTTTTAAGAAAAGTAGAAATAGATGAAATAAGAGCAAATAAATCTAGAGATTCTATTTTAATTGGTCATCATTCAAATAATCATCAAGCTAATTTACTTAATCAAAATCAATTAGATGGAAATTATGATCTTGAGGCTAGGATGAGAGCTGGTTGGTGTTGTTAATTCTTCCCTCTCACACACCCCTTTCTTATTCTTTCTCTGGACAAATTATGGCTTTCTTCTCTATTTTTTTTTTTATTTTATTTTTTTTTCTTTTTCCTTTTTTGATTCTTCTTGTTCTTTTTTTTTTCCCTCAAGTTTTTGTATCAGTTTGTTGGTCGTCTTTTTTTTCTTTTTATTATGGTGTTTGGTTTTATCTCAAGGGATTTTTTTTTTTCTTCGTCTTTTTCTCTCTCTCTCCCTGCCCCCCCTTTTTTTTTTCTTTTTTCCTTTGGAAGATTTTTTTTTTTATTATTGTTGTTTTTTTTTATCATATATATTGTTGTTTAGTTTGATTTATAATGGGATTTATCATTTCCATTTCCTTTTTTTTTTTTTTTCAAATTTCATCTTTTTCATTTTTTCAACTCTTGATTTCTTTTTTTTCTTTCTCTATCTTGTTCATCATCATCTTTTTTTTTTTTTACAATTATTTTATTTAAATTCCTATTCCTATTCCTTTTTTTTTCTCCTATATATGTGTGGTTTTGTTTTTTTGTTTTTGTCTCTTTTTGTCTATGAAAAAAAAAAAAAAAAAATTAATTAATTTTTACATATAATTAATTTTTTAATTATATTTTTGTAACAAATTTCTTTTCTTCAAAAAAATAAAAAGGTACATGTAAATTTTTTTGGGCCGATCCCCACCTTGTGAAGCACCTACACATAACACAAAAAAATGATTAATAAATTGTTAAATTGTGTTTTTTTGGAAAGGCTTGCTCTTCACTCTCAGATAAACATATCACAAGTTTTTTTCCTCTAAAGTATTTGAAGCTTTGCCAAAAATTGATTTAGAGTATACAAACAAAACAAATGTCCAAATTTTTGTGTGAATTACAGGTTGCTTATAGATTGCTATCACTTGAATATAAAAATCATGATTCCTATCATCAAAATAAAAATCAAATTGCAATACAAAAACCTAACTTGTGGGTTGATGGTGTGGATCAAAAACCTTTAACCTGATTGTTACTCACCCCAGATATCCAGAGTCTATAAAGTGACATAAAGCAATTTTCCATCACTTGGACAGCAAAATGATAAGGAGTCTATATTACAGTGAGACTCAAATATCATAAAAGGGGTTTGATTTTTGGAAAGCATAATTCAATAATGAGTAGTATAGCTGTATAGAATTATTCTTTGGGAATTATGGAAGAAAGTAGATAAATTTTACACCTGAAAAAAGATTCATGTAAAATTAATACATTGGTTGTGGAAATCTACCAGATCAAAAGAATTAAACTTTCATTGATAATCACACAAGCATTGAATCCTGATACCATATTGTTGTATTAGTCAGTTGTTTGTAAGAAATACATAGTTGACAGAAGGATATAGATTCATACATAGTAGCTAAGAAAAAAATATGAAATTTAAGAATCTTGATGAAGTGCCAAGTCATTTTCAAGTAAATTCTTGAATTTTCCACTCTTGAATGAGCCTTACCTAAATACAATAGAAATCACACCATTATAGAAAATTTCTAGTAGCAAGGAATATCAAATGGTATTGTTTTTTATGACAATGTTGATGTTTTGCTGACCAGGTGAGGCAAAGTCACAGTTACATGTGATTTCTTACTCAAAAATTGTGGTGTAATATAAAATAAAGTGAGATTCAGATTAATCAATCATATTATATTCATTAGTCTTACCTATAAGCACAGATGATTTTTATTGAATGGTGCTAACAATGGTCAATTATTGAGGAATAATTTCGTCTGATTAACTGAGTTGACAGAATTTATTTATCATTAGTCTTACCTATAAGCACAGATGATTTTTATTGAATGGTGCTAACAATGGTCAATTATTGAGGAATAATTTCCTCTGATTAACTGAGTTGACAGAATTTATTTATTTTTTTAGCTTGGTTTAATAACTTATTACAGAACCAGTCAAATTGAATAAAGCCCTCTTGCGGTGTAGGAACAATATTCAAGTGCTGGATTAGACTTGATAGACAAGAAGGCCTTCAATGCTCTTCTCAACAGCTATATATTGTCCAAATGTGTTAATTTATCATGAAGAATCCTTTTATTCCAGTTTACTAATATAGTAAATCAAGTGTATCCCTATGGCCCTAGAGCATTAACATTTTTACCTTTTATTATTTTAATTCATTTTTAGATCTTATTACCTGATAATTGCTGACTCCAGCTTTTCAGTTGAATAAAATCTAAATTGGTCTGATTAAAATTCTGGTAGACTTGAAAACCACTGAAGCACACATCAGTAAACCTGAAGGCCATAATTGCATTTTTTTTGGTTAGCTTATAACCTTTCAAATAAGAGAATAAGAAAATTACTCAAGATAAAAAAAAAAAATGTTGATAACAATGATTATAAAAATACAAAGATTAAAATATAAGATAAAAAATTTTTATAAGTGAAGGCAAAGCTGGAAATGCCTACAAACAGTGATAATATAAAAATGATTTTTAAAAAAAAATGATTTTTAAAAAAAAATGATTATGATAATGAAGTTAATGATTGATAATAAAATATGATTTAAAATAGATAAAAATTTTAATAATTGTTTTTTTTTTTAATAAAAAATTATAATTTTATTCTTGAATAATAATAAAATGATTACAATGAAAAATATAATTAGAAATGATTCAAATTTTATTGTATTTTGATTTATAAAATCAAGAATTATTGTGGAATAATTTTCTTGCTGCTTGACATACATCATGATCTGTAATGACATCATAGAAATAATTAGTAAAAATGATCTTTACTTTATAGTTGGTTTATTTATTAAGTTTAAAGAAATTAATAAAAAAAATCTATGATTGCTCTCTTGGTCCTGTTAACAATTAATCTTCATTTTTTTTATTAAAAATCTGAACAAATTTATTTGGATGTATGAAAAAATATTAATTTCAATTGATTTTATTTATTTTTTAACATATTTCAGTAATAAAATCATCATCAATCATATTTATGAGTGGTATTATAATTTTTTCTTTTTGAATAATTAAAATTTAAGCTTTCATTTTGACACAAAATGCCCTTGAGTCCTGAATTTGTCAGCCTCTGAACATGAGCTTCAATTTTTTTTTTCAAATTTGACAATAAACTTTGTCAGAATTTGAAACTGGCAGCTCAGGCTGTGTAGCTTAGTGGTAAATCAGGCACCTAGATTTATCCCAAACCAGGTTTGGGTCCTAGTGGGGTCTTTCCTTTTCTGATAACTTTAACTTGTTGTTTATAGCAGATTTACACACATAAGAGTAGTTTTCAAGAAGTGAGGAGAGAGTTTTAAACAAGGAGCAAGGGTGCTTGAAACCAGATGGTTATTGATAAACACAACAGTGGGCCAGCTACGCTACAAGTAGCGCGTAGCGTAGCGTAGTGTAGCTTATTAAGCTACAATACAATCACACTACTGTTAGCGGTTTTTTTTTTTCAGCTAACGCTACTTTTTTTTTTCCAAAAAAAAAAAAAAAAATAGTGTAGCGTAGTGTAGCGTAGATGCCTCAAAAGAAAGCTAACACTACCAGGAACTCCTGTAGCTTGTAGCGTAGCATTGTTAGTTTTTGAAAGCACTACGCTACAGTCAAGTGTAGGGCAACTAACCGCTACGCTACATGTGGGGATAGGGTTTGTGATTTCTGTAAGCGCTACACTAAAATTCAGTAGTGCAGGCAACCAATGTAGCATAGCTTACATTTTTTAAAGCTTTAATATCTAACATTTTTTCTTTCTTTTTATGATGGCATTTTGAATAATTTAAATATGAATAAAAATCTCATTCTTCAAATAAATATTTGTTTTAAAAAAAATGAATCTCAATTGCAAAATTGATTTGATTATCAATATTTTAAAATTTTTAATTTTAGATCCTTGATTCTGATAGAAATATAAAAAATAAGAATATAATATAAAAAATAAGAATATAATATAAAAATAAGAATATAATAAAAAAAATAAGAATATAATATAAAAAATAAGAATAGTCAGTAATATTCATGGTTGATTAAAAAAGATAAGAATATAATAAAAAAAATAAGAATATAATAAAAAAAAATAAAAATATAATAAAAAAAATAAGAATATAATAAAAAAAAATAAGAATATAATAAAAAAAATAAGAATATAATAAAACAAATAAGAATATAATAAAAAAAAAAATAAGAATATAATAAGAAAAATAAGAATATAATAAAAAAAAATAAGAATATAATAAGAAAAATAAGAATATAATAAAAAAAATAAGAATATAATAAAAAAAATAAGAATATAATAAAAAAAATGAGAATATAATAATAAAAAATAAGAATATAATAAAAAAAAATAAGAATATAATAAAAAAAATAAGAATATAATAAAAAAAAATATGGATTTTGCACTATGCAAGAATATGATAAAAGGAATATGGATTTGCACTATTTTTTTGAGAACCAATGACACAATTCAAGTGAAATGGGTCCAATATTGAACCTCTATTCATCACTTTGTCAAAGGAATTTATCATAGTAGTAATGAAAAAATTGGTTGATTAAAAAAAAAAAGAATATGATAAAAGGAATATGGATTTGCACTATTTTTTTGAGAACCAATGACACAATTCAAGTGAAATGGGTCCAATATTGAACCTCTATTCATCATTTTGTCAAAGGAATTACTTATAGTAGTAATGAAAAAAGATAAATTAAATGAAAAAATAAAAAATAAAAAAAAGAACATGGATTCCCTTTATTCAGGACAAGGACTCTCCAAAAAAAAAAGATAATGTGTCAGTAATGTTGATGGTAGATTAAAAAAAAAAGAAAATAATAAAAGAAATCTGGATTTTCACTACGTTTTTGAAAACCAATGATGCATTTCAAGTGAAATGGGTCCAATATTGAACCTCTATTCATCATTTTGTAAAAGGAATTACTTATAGTAGCAATGAAAAAAGATAAATTAAATGAAAAAATAAAAAACAAAAAAAGAACATGGATTCTCACTTTGTGATTTGATTATTAATCTTTCAAGATTTCTAATTTTAAACCCTTCATTATAATAGTAAGGACATCCTGATATTGTTTATTGAAGACAAGGACTTTCCAAGAACAAAAAAAAAAGCAAAAGAGAATGTGTCAGTAATATTCATGGTTGATTAAAAAAAAAAAGAATATGATAAAAGGAATATGGATTTGCACTATTTTTTTGAGAACCAATGACACAATTCAAGTGAAATGGGTCCAATATTGAACCTCTATTCATCATTTTGTCAAAGGAATTGGTCATAGTAGTCATGAAATAGCGTAGCTGTAGGAAAAAAAAGAATTTTTTTTTTTTTTTTTTTTGGATTGTGGAATTGTGGATTGTGGGTTAGGTTAACCTTTTTTTTTTTTCTTTTGTTTTTTTTTTGGTGGAATTGTGGGTTAGGTTAAGCAGTTTTTTTTTCTTTTTTTTAATCTTTTTTTTATTTTTTTATCTATTTTTATTTTTTTTGATGAAGACTTTGTGAGTTTTTTTTTTCTGATTTAAACTGGTAGCATAGCAACACCTGTAGCATAGCTGTAACTAAAGATCAGCTATGCTACCAAAAAAAAAAAAATCTGTTAGTTGCACCCAAGTTACGCTCCAAGCCAGCATAACTTTGAAAATTTGCCAACTAACGCTACAGGCACCCCAAAAAAAAAAATCATTACGCTACATGGTAGCGTAGTGAAAGTAAAAATTGAGCTAACGCTACACATTGCTAACTAATAAAAATGAACGCTACGCTACATGTTTTTGGTCAAAAAGTGTAGCGTAGCGTAGCGGCCCACCGTTGATAAACAGAACTCAAACTCAATGTTTTTTATTTCAAGTGAGCAAAAAATGAGAAAAAGAGAAGTGAAATGTCACAGAGATGTGACATGTCTACAAAATTAATAATGGAAATAATGATAAAGAAATCTTCTGTAACACTACTTATGGAGACAGGACTAAACAAGATTCAACTGAGACACTAAAAGGAATCAGAACTAAATGAGATTTATCTGAAACAAAATAAGGAATCAGGACTCAATAAAATTAACCTGAACAACTACATATATTCAGACTAAAGTGATTGTAAAATTAGAATAAACAACTACCATGTATTTAGACTAAAGTGACTATAAAATTCATCTTAATACCAATAAAAATGTTATGAATAAAGAGGACTAAAAGATAATAATGTAACTAACTACCATGAATTACATTTTTACCTATATAAGCAGAACTAATATAACTAACTACGATGAATTACATTAGATTACTAAATAAACCACTAATGATAATTACTACCAAGATTAACATTAGATAAATAAACAAAAACATACAACTACCAAGTTATTTTTTTTGATCAAAACTACCATTTTATTTATTATTAAAATATATAAAAATAAAAGAAAATAGAAAATATTCAAGAAGGGAAATGAGGATGAAAGCAAAATATAGTGGAAAAACAACATAACTGGGAGAATTGAAACTTTTTTTGGTTAATTTAACCTGGCTTCAAGTTGAACTTGGTATGAATTTCTTTTTTTTTTGGGTTTGAAATTACAGGTTAAATTTGCCTAATCAATCCACAGTGTTAAATCCCATTTCAGATCATCTTTTAAAAGATTCACAATGCCTAAAATATTTTTCTGTTTTTGTTTTTCATATCTATGGAATTACCAAATACTTGATATTTTGTGAAAAAAAAAATGCTTTGCTCCATGACTTGCAGGTGTGCCTTTATGAAATGCAGGAAATCAAATGGTTTATTCATATAATAGGGGGTTTCAGAGCTGAGTGAAATTTTGTTTGCATGTCTTTGCATGTCAGTTGATCGAGGGCTTGCAAAATTTTGATCTTCAAGAAATTTTTTGAAGACCAACATGCACCCTACTGCTGAGATATCTTGACCTAAAAAATGGTTTGCACTCAACTCTGAAACCCCCTAATATAAAACAGATGCCAAATGCATACACAGAATATTTTCACAAGCCTGTTCAACATTTTAGGCGGGATAATAACTCATAGCACACAGTCCTTTTTTATTTCTTCTTTTCAATTCAGGTTTAACTATGGATGGGCCAACTGCACTGAACCTAATTTCTTCCCAACCTGTGCCAGCACCCAATGGCACTTGATCTGCAATTTTTTCAAATAAAAAATCTTTCATGAAGAGATTTTTTTTATTTTAATAAATTGATACAAAACTAATAATGGCTGGAATAATTTCTACCTCAAATTTAACAAGGTGGTAATAAAACCCATATGTATTCCATATATGTGTAGGTTAATTAAATCTGATATGTTTCAATTAAGAGGAATAATGTTAGCATTGGTATTTTTCATTTGATTCTTTTTCTTTTATTCTATTTTATTTACAAACAAAATCTAAAATATTCTCCAGCTTGTTAGTTTTTCCCATTAGCGGAGAGTGAGAGAGAGATGATCCCATAGTAATTTTCCTTACTTACTATCTTCTGCTTTTAGGTATTTTATTTTTCTTTGTATTTCTCATGTTTCATATTTTCTGCTTGTTGAAATCTAATTTTAGATTGTGAGAATCAATAAGACCCTGGTAATATACCCTGTTATTGGTAAGCTAATTATAGGCCAATGTTGATTATTTCTAGTGCTAATGATTCTAAAGCAGACAGCATGTTAGTAAAAAAAAATCTTAAAATTGTATGTTTAAATTTTACTTTTTGATTGAGTAATAATATGCAAATTAATCTGTCCAATCCACCCCATAGAAACAAGTGAAAATCCAGATAACAAGGCCTGTATTTATTGACCTACCGTTGGTACAATGTCTCTCCGGACCTCAAAACTGCAGCTGTTTTTCTCAACCCTATCTCACCTTTCCTACATCCAAAATACACCTCCAAAATCCTTCCTGAACTTCCCTTCTATCAATTTTTATTTCAATTGACATGACTTGAATTTCATCTTGATTCTCCACTGGACCACTATGGAAGTGTTTTTTAAATTAGCTGATCTCCTTGAGTGTGATTGTAATTTGTGGTTCTCCTTCTAACAGTCAATCCTACCAATTTGATTTGGACTCTTTTTTGAATACATCCATTGGCGGGCTCAATGGAGGCAAGAAGTTCATTAATCTTGCCTCATCTGTAATGTTAAGATTTTTTTTTCTGGGTAGATCATGATGAAAGAGAGATACAGAATAAATATAATAAAACAGTTTTATTCTTGATGAGTGGAAAACTAAACGGATTCAAGATATTGCTTTGTGACCCATGGAGGAGGGCCTTTGACCGTGGACTGGCGGTAGCAGATCTGATGCTGATGTTTTTCACGATTGGTTCTGCCACTGCCAAAAGGTTTGAGGTCGTTTTGTTTTCAAAAGAAAAAGACCCGGAAATTAGTTTTGAGAATGTACAAGGTACTTGAATTGCTCTCAACACGGTACCATATCAGAACTTCGTCTCTCAAACAGTTGCTGTGAACTGATTTACAGCGGAGCTATTTGTAGAAAAGGTTCACTCGATCATCTTCTCCTGGCGCAGGAAGAATTCGGGTGCTATACCGATAAGGTTGATCAGAAGTAAAGCTGAATCGCTGATTGGGATCTAGTTTTGCGTAATTGATGCACCTTTAAGTTTCATGCCACTCTGAGCGAAATCTTAACGGGTGATACTACTGATGGTTGTGAGACACGTTAAGAGTTTCTAGGTACTTTGGCGCGCAGAACATTCATCCCTTGGTTATGTATTTTCTGCGCAGAACATTTTGGTCGATCGGTCAAGCTATTCGATATCACCTGTGTCATATTCTGGTTCTTGCGTCTTAAATCGAGTTTGGATAAAAGTACCCTTCGTAAAGTCCCGCAATATTGCAATATTCCTCAAGCATTATATTTGTAGACGAGGTCTCTAGACTCCGTTCCTTGTCATTGAGTTATTGTATTATTGCTACTCGCCAATCCAACTCTAGGTCCCCAGAATAGAAATTTCTAATGCTTGCTTTTCAAGGTTATCTGTTCTTGATTTCTTCCGTGGTGGTTTTTTGGATAACTTTCAACAGATGGTCGTGGTTGTCTAAGATCTCAACTTCCTCGGGTCAACCTCATTTGCACTGGTCGTTTCCTTCAGTCTCAGAACCTAAAGGAAAATCTACACCATCTGCCTACTCTAAATATAAATTCAACGTAGAAAATAATTTTTTTCAAATTTTAGAAGCCTCTAAATCTTTCAGAATTATTGCTAAAACTCAGATATCCCCGAAAACAAGGAGAGTTGTCCTGAGCAAGCGCGAAAATGGAGCGCACGCAATAAACCTTGATGTCATATGGGGACAAGTCGCAAGGGTTGTTTCCATGGGGATACAATCGAGAAAACAACCTTTATCGGATGAGGTTGAACTAGGATTGATTAAAGGGAAATCTGAAGACATATTGTGCAACAGCGGCCGATCACATTCAAAAAACATGGATTCACGCAAAGCAGATATTGAAGCCTATGGGAGCCACCTAAAATATTCTGAAAAACATACAGCCAATTCTGAAGGCGATAAAATCAAGTTTCATGAACCCCTTTGGAAACTATCACAGATTGAAGGAACTGTTGACACCGCTAAACTGTGGAATTATCGCAATCTTCTGAAAGAAAAGCAAGGTATTGGTCTGATCTTACACCAAAGCAATTTAGATGAATGGAGATCAAGGAGAAAATTGCGTGCAAATCCTACTGAAGCTGATAAAATCATGACAGAGCTGAAGTCGGATGCCCAACGCACAGCTTTATTCAATCTTTACAATTTTCTCATCGACAGATCCTGCGAAGATAAGTCAATATGGTGGAAAAAGGAGCAATTCGAAGATTTGTTGAAGAAATGTGATCATGATGATGTTAATCTTACTATTAGAATTGGTGATTTAATCAGCTTAGACAAACCTGATGAAGAACTCATCACCCATTCCAAAATGGCACATGACTTTATTGAGCTCTTTGAAAAATTCAACCAAAATGAAAAATCTTTTGATAGGAAATGGAGTAATCAACCGGGGAAAAAGTGGCTGAACGACAATTTCTTGCCGCCAAGAAATTCTGAAATAAATGGTGAATCATATTACCAAAGGTTTATTATGTCCCTTCTGAATAAACTGGGGCAAAAAAATCATGATTGGATGTCTCCATTGAATAAATTTAAGGCGGATGACGTTCCATTAGCAACCAAGATAACATGGCTCGATTATGGTTTTGATGTCGATGAAATGAAAGAACTTTGGTACATTCTGGAGTCTTACAGACCTTCTAATTTCAAATCCACGCTGGCAAGAGCTGCAAGAAAATCAAAAAAAGAACAAGTGTTTTATCTCAATGATGAAAATTTACCCCAAAGGATTGTCAAGCTAGATCAAACCTTGTCAACTGAATCGAAAAAAAGGAGACTTATGTTGCAATGGATGGCAGATCATGCTTATTCTCCGAATGAGATGACTCAATCACTTCTTAACATAGGAAAGCACGCTAGTGATTCAAGAACTGAACAATTTCGCTTTAACATCCTCCTGTTCATTTATAAGGTCTTGGGCAGTTTTCAAAATTGTTTTCAAAACCTCAGCCACTCGATTAAATTTCTTGTGGGAAAATCCAAAAGACTACCATCCATAGCAAAAGACGTTGCTTGAAAAGCTATTTCAAGGAGGGAACTTTGAACTTGGATACATAACACAAGAAGACATTAAAGACAAAAGACAATAAATATGAAAGTATTTAGACGAATTGTCAAAACGAATTTATTACCTCAGTTGTAAGATATTAAATAAATTAATATTATAATTGGAATAATTAGAATGACTGACCTGCAACAAATGAATGGAACAAACAAAAATTATTCAAGAAAGCTTAAGCAAAACTCCTATTAAGATAGAAAAAAAGAACTGGACGAGTTATCAAGTGAAAAGGTCTGTTATAAAAATATTAATTGTGCACAAAAAGCAATGAGTTGAGCACAGTCAAGCCTCTCTTAACACACTTGGTGGACATGCTTTTTTCATGTGTGCATTGAGATTATGAGTTCATAAGTCACGTTTTCCAGCATTTTGTAAATTTTGGTCGGCACATTTTTCGATGGATTCAAAGGGTTAAGGGCTATCACCTCATAAAAAAGCATGTCAAATGCATAGAGTTGGCCATCTCATATCTGTGAATTATCTTACTCCTGCAAAAAAGAAAAAGGAATAACTTCAGAAAATATAATGCCAACTGAGCCCCCCCCCCTCCTCCTCCCCCGATAAATATCTGAGAGGTATCAAATCTCTGAGAAAAAAATAAAATAAGGTAAGAGCAACAATCATCAATCTTGGAGATTTCTTTTTATACCCGGTCAACAAAATATTATAAATCTCTTAAAAATCAGGCAAAATCCCCAGGAGACTCTTTTCCTTCTCATAAATAAAAATAATTGAAACTTCAGTAAGATTTGAGGACATTAAAATTGGCTCCCATTTTGGTTCAATTTGAAAAAAATTAATGATATTCTGAAGGAGAAATAAACATCATCAGATACAACAAATCTCTAATAAAAATAGAAATGAAAAACAAAAAAGAAAACATTTTATACCTGAAGGCAGGTCTGGTGATTTTATAATTAATATATTAGTTAAGATTATAATTAAATATTGTTAATTATAGATGAGATAAAATGTTTTGTATTTTTAAATAATATTTTGTTAATATTTAAATTAAAGTATTTTTAATTACAAATGATGAAGATAATAATTGTGCTGTTGTTATGAACTCTGATGGTAAAGAAGATTTTCCTATTAATTTTTAATTAAATAATAATTTCAAATATAGCATAAAAAATATCATTGGTCAATGACATCACAAAAATATTTAATTAATAAAAAATCAATCTTCATTTTTATTAATATTTTTAGGGCATTGGTTTTGGCACCACCCAAAGTTGATTGTGCACCTCCTTTAGACTGCAAGAGGACATCCAGTTTTTTGGGTTTTTTCAAATATTTTTTAAAAATACTTCCAAAGATTCTAAAATTACCAAACTTCTTAGGCAGCCTTCTGAGTACCCCTGCTTCATCTTCTGAGCTTTTTAGCTCAGAAAGGAATTTTGAGGTACTCCATATATAGGGATTACACAAAATCAAAATAAAAATAAATGTTTAATGCAGGAAATATGGGCTAGAAATTTTATCAAATTTATTTAAAACTTATTGGAATGTAGGATAAAAATCATTTACACGGGTAAGCAAAAAAAGTTGCTTTTATGTTTACTTTTTCACAATTTTGGTGTATGGTACCAATTTTTGCACAAGTAAACACAAAATCAACTTCTTTTGCTTTGCTGTGGATAAAAGCTTTATCCCCCATTCCAATAAGGTTCAAATACCTGTGAAAAAAGTTTTAGCCCATATTTACCACATTAATGACTTTTTCTTATTTTTTTATTCGATTTTTTGTACTCCCTGAATAAGGTGTACTTCCTTATTTTTTTTTTTAAGCTAAAAAGCTCAGGATATGGAGCAGGGGTACTCAGGAGGCTTGAAAAAATGTTTGGTAGCTTTAGCGCCTTTATAAATGTTTCTAAAAAATATTTGAAAAAGGAAAAAATTGACTTCCTCTGGAGGTCAAAAGGGTGGTGCAAAATCAACTTTGGGTGGTGCCAAAACTAATGCCCTATATTGAATTCTTTCAGTTTATTTTAAAATCTGAGAGTGTTTTATTTTATGATCTATTCAGTTTTCAAACAATGAATGGGTAAAAATAATAATAAGATTAGTTATTCTTTAAATTATTATTTTCAATAAATAATGATAAAATAATCATTATGACAACTCACCATCATGGTAAAATTCATAATTCTCATCCATAGTGTCAAAAATCCTAATAGATTTATTTACATACATGATGGTAAAAATATAAATCAATAAATGAATTTATCTCTCACTATTTTGAGTGGTATTATCATTTATTCTTTTAACTTTATTAAAATTGATTTCCATATCTTGACAAATTTTATCCAAAGTTTATTAAAATATGTTCAGGGAATTAATGAATTCACAGAGTCAACCTTGCTTGTTTCTGGAGAAATCATTTCTTTTTAAATCAAACTCACCACCAAAAAAAATGGAGCAACCAAGGTGAGCTGCTTTCAAAGGCACAAAGGGGCCCCTTTCTTATTTCCAAAGCAAACAACCTTGGTTTTTCCAATTTTTATGGTGGTTACTAAAAACACAACCTGGAAACTTTATTAATTCCCAATTTGAAAAATAATGAAAAAGATAAAATATCTCCAAAATAAAATTAGAGGAAAGTACCAAAAAAACTCCCACCATTATGTTACACAAAACTCATACTGTTCCGTTTCTTCACTTGAGTAAAATACAAGGAATGTTGGTTAAGTTGAATAGTTGATCTAGGATGATGTCAATCAATTTAATATTGTTTAAACTTGACTGATTAAATATGAATCTAAGGGACTCTGATTGTATATTTGTTAGCTTCAGACACTTTGTGGGTCAAGGAGATGTTTGAATATCAAGAAGAAGACCCATGGAAAAGATCAGAGGGGTTTAGAAAAAAATAGCAAATAGAACACTGCTTTATAGGTCACAAAGGAAGATAAAGAACACATGAAATATAAAAATGAAGCCACAAGATTTTAGCCATCATTATACATTTTGGGCTAGAATTAGATGATCAGGGGGCACACAATAAGCTCAGGAAAGGCTCATGGACTTTAAAGGGAAGAGCCTATCATTTATTTCCACTCCAAAAATGTAGAGTTGAAATAGAGAAGAAAAACAATTTAACCCACTGTCAAGATAGACAGGGTTTAATTTGGTTAGGGTTAATGAAAGAATATTGGGAAAGAAAAAATACTACTATTGAGTATTTGGGCTAGAAAATATTGAATTTTTATTAATTTAATCCTTTCAATTTTATAAAAAACAAAAACAAAAAATATATATATTATAGCTTAAAGTTACAGGCCCAAGGATTTTAGTCTTGAGGGACCAATCTTTTTAACATCTTAGATCAATAACACACAGAAAAAAAGAAATAGAATAATAAAGACAAGAACTAGAATAGTGACTTGTTGGCTCTTGTGGCACTGAGTTTGACTAAGTTGATACACTGAATCTTACTTATTGGTTGTACATGATTAATGATACTTGATGAGTTTTTTTAATAAAATAGAGTGAAAATTAATAGAATAATAAAAGATTTAAAAATTGATTCCTTGAAATAGTAGAATTTCAACATTAAAATATAAAAATAAAAACACAATATATGAGCAACCATTACCATCAATTAAGAAAATAAAGAAAACTTAACAATATTAAGATATCTGAGTTGCACTCATATTTACCTGTTTGAGTGTGCCCCACATTAATTGGTATTCACCCAACCCAGAAAAATACTTCCACTGGAAGTTATTTAGACAATTACTTCCTGTTTGGTCCTTCCCGCAAATGGTCTTCATTTCAAAAAAAATAGTTTTGGTCAAACGCTGATTGATATGCTACACTGAAGTATTAGTTTCTCTCTCTCTCTTCAGATTTTATCTGTCCACAGTATCTTGGAAAATTGCTTGGAATTAGATATGCTCCTCCCCAGGAAAATTTGATATTATCTACTCAGAGAATCAGCAATGGTTGGGTTAAATTGGCAGGTTAAGGCAATTTGACCCGGGTTAGCTCAGATGGCAAACACATCGGCCATGGGCTAAGGCTGTGTCAGGGAGCCAGAAGTTTGATTTCAGGCTATTCTCCGTTAAATTTAACAAACACTAGCCTGTGGGCTAGTGCATATTTCATATGCATCCATGAACTCCAGGCTAGCTCCAGGTTTCCTCTCTGGGTGAGACACATAGACCACCAAACACAATTCCCGCCAAAATACATTGTCAAAAAGGAACACCAACTTCATTCCGCACAAAGACGATGAAATTGCGCGCAGCTGGCTGGAAGTTTTGGAGAATGTTCTCATCAACAACTCCCAGAAGAGGGAATTTTTTTGGGGATAGGTACTAGTACCTTCAATAGACGGACTGGGACCCGCAGGGAGGCAAAAAGCCTTTCTAATTGGTACTTCCATTTTTATTTTATCTCTTATTTACTTCAATTTTCTTTTTTTTTTCATTTGATTTTTCTAAATTTTCACTGATGACTGTTTCAAATTTATTTTATATTGCGGGTGGGATAAAATCCGCAAGGCTACCATAAAATTCTCAGGCTTTTTTAACCAACTTGAAAAAAAACCACCATCAGGCTCAAATGAACTAAGCCTCATCACACAGGCAAAAGAAGATTACTACAATGACACACGCAAGCTTTTTACATTTGAATCAACTTGGGCTATTCTTCAAACTAATTAGAAATGGCATGATTCTGGCTAAAAAAAAAAACAACATCCTACAGCGGCTTCCAAAGATGTTCCTCAATCCACTGGTTCCCAACCACTACCCCCACCAATTCAAGTTTTTGATGATTTTGCTAGCAACCATGTTACAAAAACCCAACCAATGGGGATCAAGCAGGCCAACCGCAAGGCCATAGAAGGTATTTTAACTGAAAAAAAATCAAGATACTTGAGAAGAATGCCAACAAATGAGCAAAGCGTGCATCTGCGTTTGTCCGGGCCAATCAACTTCAAGAGGAATCCAGCAATATATTCAAAGCTGAAGAAAATACCAAAGCTCAGGAGTTTGAGATGTCTATCATGCGGACAGATCTCAACAGTCTCACTGATGACTTGGCGAAGGAATATTTTTTAATGAAAAAAAATAAATATTAAGGAGAATGCACCAGAAATTTAACATGACAGAAACAGAAGCAGAAGAAAATGAAACTGAAGAAAGACACTAACTTGACAATCCATCAGAATCCAACCATGCCGACCCATCTGAATTCAACCATGAATCCCTGCCCAGTGAAGCCCTCAATTCAGAAGATTTTCCTGCACCTCATATGTCAGGTTGTGAGATAAAATACTTATCCAAAACAACCTACAAATAATCAAATATTAGATATTAACACAAGAAATCTTGGAGATATCTTTTTAATTATAGGGAATTCATAAAATATTATTACATTTCCTGAATCCTCATCAAAAACTAACCTATGTCACTCTGCGGAGCCACCCTTGATTTCTAAACCCTTCTTGATGTATTTAGCCCATAAGAATAATTATTACACAAAGCAAGAATAATTATAATTTGCATGCAGGCGCTTAGAGTATGATGAACACATACTCCAAAGTATGTACATACATGAAATTCAGTCAGAATTGACGTAGCTCCTCTAGTTTAAAAGTTATGGGCTGGTAAAGTTTTTAAACAGTAGGTACACATACCTACTGAGAGAATTTTCCTTGACATTGTAACAATTTAAACAATGTAGAACCATGGGAAAATAATTACAGATAATTATTCCCAGAATAATTCAAAGGAATTATGAAGAAATGATGTCATCTTCTTCACGCATAAAAGGTCTCAAATTCTAGAACATAATTCAAATAAAATGAATTGAAATATTTAATTAAATTTAAGACCATGAGAAATGTCTAAAATCTTAAAATAGAATACGTGAAAACACATACTCCAAGATATGTACATACATGAAATTCAGTCAGAATTGACGTAGCTCCTCTAGTTTAAAAGTTATGGGCTGGTAAAGTTTTTAAACAGTAGGTACACATACCTACTGAGAGAATTTTCCTTGACATTGTAACAATTTAAACAATGTAGAACCATGGGAAAATAATTACAGATAATTATTCCCAGAATAATTCAAAGGAATTATGAAGAAATGATGTCATCTTCTTCACGCATAAAAGGTCTCAAATTCTAGAACATAATTCAAATAAAATGAATTGAAATATTTAATTAAATTTAAGACCATGAGAAATGTCTAAAATCTTAAAATAGAATACGTGAAAATATCATTATTCTTTATTACAAGTTGCTATAAATATGTGATAAAGAATAAGAGGAAATAATATTCACTTATAATTCTATGACAGGAATGAGATCTTTTATTTTATTCCCATAGGCAAATGGAAGGAATTAAGAGCGCCCTAGAGGAAGAATTTTTCTATAAATACCTGGCTCTTTTCCCCCCTTTTTGGATGATTCATTCAATCATACAATTACATATCATACAATTACATACAATAAACCAATCAACCCAATCAAAACCACGAAATTAAGTAAGTTACTAGCGTCATTAGACCAAAGTAAAAACCCCTTCACTTTATTTTCCTGAACCAGCTATAGGCTCCACTAGAATCATAACATAAGACAAAGAAATTCCCCCTTCTATCTTATTGCCCCAATTCTTTATAAGTAAATTGAGGAGGACTCTGGCCTCTGGACAGAGCAGCTTACCTCAAGCCTCCCCCCAATTTACTTCACAATTTATTTTTAAATTGTACCTGTGCCATTGTTTTAACTATAAGTTAAACTACCACAGTAGACACATTTATATAAGGTATAACCTTAATATAAATAGCTTTACTAAACCTATAAGGTGTTTATCATTAATAAATAATAAATTATTTTGTGTTAAAATCACCATTAAATTTCATTTGTGGACATTCATAGTCCTTTATACTAAAAATTAGCATCAAAGGACATAGAAATACCTCACATCATGACCATCAAAGCAGCCCATATTCCTCCTCTGAAAATGGAGAAAATTGCTTGCCGGACATTGAGATCAGCATCCCCAACACATCATCATCATCTTGCTCACAATACCCCCTAACTTATATCCTTCTCTTGATTTTTACTACTAATTTTACCCTTTTTTTTTTGCTGATTTAAATTAAAAAATAATTGTGTTTCATTCCCTTTTTGAATTTTTTTGTGCTGATTTAAATTAAAAAACAAACTGTGTTTCATTCTTCTCATTTATTGCCTCTTTATTCTTTCTTGTTGATTGCCTATTTCTTCTGTCTAATTTATTGTCTTGTTCTTCTCTCTTTTGAATGAAAAATTGATAAAGCTTTGATAAGCTTGTTTGTTTCACTTGAATTTTATCACTCTTGAAAAGATCTTGAAAAGATTTCTCCTTTCATCATCTGGTTTTTTTTCTTGCATGTGTGAAGAAAAGCAATTGGAAGATTACATTATCTCGGATTGATTTGTAAAATACAAAATAAAAGAGAGAAACAAAGAAACATGCAGAGAGGACAAATGCAAAAGAGAAACAAATAAATGAGAAGAGAGGAAAGGAAAATGTAAAAAAAATTACCACTAAATTTAATTGAGAATCAATGATGATTGAAAAGAAAAATAAATCACTATCAGCCTATCAGTCATTGGATAATAGAAGAGAAAATAGAGAGACGAGAGAAAACAAAAAGGAAGAAGATAATTAAAGAACAAACCTAAGCAAGCTGATCATGCCTTAGATGAGATATCATCTGCAACATGATCATCAGAATCACTACTTTCATCATCTCTGGCACCACAATGGGCCCAGTGAAGTTGCTGAAGATTGTTTAAAAAAAGGGAATGCTTCAATTTGGATTTCATATCCATCCTTCAAAAGTGGATCTTGTTTTGCATGAGTTCAATCTGATTGGGGTTGGGAGGAATGATTTCTGTGGATAATGGGAGTTGCTGGGGAACATGATGCAAATGAAGAGAATTTATTTCTTGCTTGTCAATGATCATGTTATTCAACAGTGGGCCAGCTACACTACATAGGCACTAATGTTAGTGGGCTTTTTTTTGCCGCTAACGCTACAATAAAAAAAAAACCCGCCAATGTAGTGGTAGCTTAGCGTTAGCGGTTGTGCCCTGAAAGCCGCTAACACTACCAAATGTCTTAAATTTTGGTAGTGTAGTGGCCAGCTCTGCTACTGGGTTGCTGGAGGGAGCAATTCCGGTAGTGTAGAGGCTGTCTTTATGGCACTAATGCTACACAAGGAGTGTGGCTCGGGTTTTCCGCTACGCTAAAACTACTTTTTAGTGGCGGAAAAACCCCGCTAACGCTACAAAAAGGTGGCTTTTTTTTGCCACTACGCTAATGTGTAGTGCTGAAAAAGCGCAGCGTAGCGTAGTGGTCCACCGTTGTGTTATGCAACAAAATGCAGCATAACATGATCCTAGTCATCTTGATTGTTGAGAATATGCACCCAGGGTGGTCCAAAATTTGGAACCACCCTTTCAGTGAGCCAAAATTCCTTTCAATATCTTTATGTGCACTTTCTTGGGCTTTCAAATATGCCTTTGATGCTGAATCATTGGTGCTGGCTTTTGTTTTCATGAGAGTTGACCAGCTGGGATAAATTCCATCAGCAAGGTAGTATCCGTACTGGTATTGGTTGTTGTTTATGACAAATTTAACATGATAATCATGCTTTCTGATTGTTTTTTTAAATAAGGGAGAGAAATCAAGTACATTAAAATTGTTTTACCAAACCAGGTGAGCCAAAATATGCGTGCCAAATCTGTGTATCTTGTGTAGCAACAGCTTCCAGTACAATTGTTGGATACTTTTCTTTCCCTTTGTACTGCCCTGCAAAAGCCACAGGGCAGTTTTTCCAGCTCCAGTGAGTACAGTCAAGGCTTCTGAGGCAACCAGGGAAACATCTCTCAGAATTCACATTTAATATTGCTTAAATCATCATAGTTTGGTTTGCAGAGGTAAAAGTCCTCATAAAGCTCCAAGATCGCCTTTGTGAATCAATGAAGCATATTACGGCCAGTGATTTCAGCAATTCTTGAGTATTCATCCACTGTGTCCAATGAGATTCCATAAGCTAGCATGCGCAAGGCCAAAGTGTTTTCTGTTCCGGTGTGAAACCAAAAAGTCCCGTACAATCCTGTTTAATCCAAATTGATTGATGGATTTGGTCAACATAATTAAAAAGAAAGTAAATCAAAAGAGGGAAAAAAACCATTATAAAAATAGAGAAAACATCAAGATAAAAAAATGAAAAAATACAGAAAAAGAACATTAAAAAAAGAGAGAAAAACATACCAGGTGCTGCAAAAAGTATGGATCATGAAACATCAAATCCATTTTGATCCTATCAAAGAGTGTCCTGGTGATTTGGAAAATCTGTTTAAAATCTATTTTTTTGTAGACACAATCAGCTGAAAAATTGTCAGATTGTGAGATAAAATACTTATCCAAAACAACCTACAAAATAATAAATATTAAATATTAATATTT
>JNCO01000688.1:0-27334 GCA_000785685.1 Uromyces viciae-fabae | reverse complement strand
ATAAAAAATAAAAAATAAAAAATAAAAAATAAAAAATAAAAAATAAAAAATAAAAAAGAAAAAAGAAAAAAGAAAGACAAAAAGAAAAATAAACCTTCTTCCTCTTTTCATTCAGGTCTTCTTTCCTCTTTTTTATTTTTTCCTTCTTGTTTCTTTTTTCATTTGACTTCTTTCTCTTACTTTTTCTGTTTCTTTTTTCTTCTTTTTCTTCTTTTTTTTTTGTTTCTTTGTTTCTTTTTTCATTTGACTTTCTTTCTCTTTTCTTTTTCTTTTTCTTTTTTCTTTTTTCTTTTTTCTTTTTTCTTTATTCTTTTACTTTTTCTTTTTTCTTTTTTCTTTTTTCTTTATTGTTCTTTCTTTTTTCTTGATTGTTCTTTTTCATTCCCTTTTTCTTTTTCTTTTTCTTTTTCTTTTTCTTTTTCATTCCCTTTTTTCTTTTTTCCTTTTTTTCATTTTTCTTTTTTTTATTTTTTTTTTGATATTTTTTTTTTTTTGGGCTGAAAACCCCCGTATACGACAATTTCAGCCAGAAATTGTTGTTTACAATAGTTTTGGGGTGGGAAACTATGGGATACGACGATTTCTGGCTGAAATTGTCATATACGGGGGTTTCTCCCGTGCCGATGTCGTATACCACATGGCGCGGCCCCGAGATGTCGTATACAACATTGGGGACCCCCATCTTATCGTATACGATAAGAAAACAGGGGGTCCCCGATGTCGTATACAACAATTTGGGGGTCCCCGATGTCGTATAAGACAATTTGGGGGGCCCCGATATTGTACACAATAGTCTATATGATAGACTATCGTGGTTTTAGCGTGGCCCATAAAAAAATACATAAAAATAAATCAAAAGTTCAAAAATAAAAAATAAAAATAAGATAAAATAAAATAAAATAAAAAAATAAAAAACTTAAAATACATGTTTGTTGATTAGGTGAAAGATCCTGGGTTGATTGATGACCTGGGGACCTTCATTTGTTGATAACAGACATTACAGTGCAAGTAAAAATGATATAAAATTAAAAATAGTACAAATCCAAAAAAATTGCAGGATCAAACCATGCATTGTAACTTTTCCTTGAATTTATGATAATTTCTTAGATCGTTACATTCAATAAATAGTAAATTTCTTGAGTTTCTGCTATTTTTATCATTCTTGAGGGACCATTTTGATACAGTTACTTTTTTTTTTTTGGATGAATGTGTTAACTGCTACCCTGAAAAAAATTCCAACACATGCATTTTTTGAAAATTGTATCAAAAAAAAGTTACTTTACAATACTTTACAGATACATGTAACTGTAACGGCCCATTGTTGTGAGAATCCATGTTCTTTTTTTATTTTTTATTTTTTCAGTTAATTTATCTTTTTTCATTACTACTATAATTAATTCCTTTGACAAAATGATGAATGGAGGTTCAATATTGGACCCATTTCACTTGAACTGTCTCCTTGGCTCTCAAAAACATAGTTTAAAATCCATATTTTTTTATTATATTCTTCCTTTTTTCAATCAACCATGAATATTACTGACACATTCTCCTTTTCTTTTTTTTTGATTCTTGGAAAGTCCTTGTCCTCAATAAAGGATCTAAGGATTCCATTGCTATCAGAATCAAGGATCTAAAATTAAAAATTTTAAAATATTGATAATCAAATCAATTTTGCAAGTGGGATTCATTTTTTTTGAGAAAATTATTTATTTGAAGAATGAGATTTTTATTCTTATTTAAATTATTCAAAATGCCATCATAAAAATAAAGAAAAAAGATTAGATATTAAAGCTTTAAAAAATGTATGCTATGCTACATTGGTTGCTTGCGCTACTAAATTGTAGTGTAGCACTTACAAAAATAAAAAAGGCTATCCCCCCATGTAGCGTAGCAGTTGGTTGCACTACACTTGACTGTAGCGTAGGGCTTTCAAAAACTAACAACGCTACGCCTTTCTTTTGGGGCATCTACGCTACACTATGCTAATTTTTTTTTTTTTTTTTGGCAAAAAAAAGTAGCGTTAGCTGAAAAAAAAAACCCGCTAACAGTAGCGCTTTTGTAGTGTAGCTTAATAAGCTACACTACGCTACGCTAAACGCTACAAGTAGCGTAGCTGGCCCACCGTTGATGTCAGGAAGGAGATAAGATTAGATACACTAGTACTGATTTCATGTCTGTGCACTGCATGAACTTCTGAAACCCTGTTTTGTTGTACCCTGTTTTTCACTCTCATTTATCTCTATAAGCAGCTCTCTCCTCAGTGTTTTCTCCCCATCTATCTGTTCAGCAGAGAATTAGAATCCAAAGTCCCACTGGACATTCCCCCCTCTAAAAATACTTATATATCTTAAAGAAATAAATACTTAACATTCATTGAACCCTTCAGTGTGTAGCCATTGCTCACATCCTTTCCCTTTCTTGAAGGAACCACAGAGGACTTGACTCATATCCCCTGCTCCCACAGCTATCCTGCTGTCTTGACCACCTTTCTTTTCCTCAACCAAATCTTAGTGCTGAATCTTTCTCTTCTAAGACTTTCTTTCTTGTCACCCCAGGAAGGCAGAGTCTTCACTCCATCATCCCTTCCTAAATTCTGCTATTGGGGTTAAAATCAACTTTAGCCTCTTTTAGAGTCTCACAGCCTCACAGAGTACCTGAATCTCTTTCTCTGCAACTAAATTATGGGCTCCAGTACTTTAAATAACGCTTTCAATATGATCAGGGTCAGAGAATCGTTTTTTGAATTCACACAACAAGGTTGGATCAGGTGGAGTACAGAATGCACAATGGGACAACATTCCCCACATCAATTTGATTTGCATGAAAAACACATCCTAAATAAAACAATTGACATAATTGGAGTGTCAGATGAGGAAAAATAAAAAATAGAAAGTAGAAAAATACTTGCCTTTGTGCGCTTACAGCCTGCAGGTTGGTCTGCTATGACCATCTGTAATGGAATTTTTTTGGTGTTTGATACTGGTATGGGAGGGGTTGCTGAGCTTATTCTTTGAATGATCGGAGTTGAAGTCAATTTCTGGGATTTAGAAACCGGACTCTTCGCTGCCTTTCTAGCAGGAGATGGTTTAGTAGGCTTGGGGATCTTGGTTTGAGCTGCCTTGGGTTTTTCTTTTCCTTTCTTCTATTTTGGATCGGGATCCACTACCATGCAAGTCTGATGCACCACAGAGGAATGACCGACCTGATTCCCTTGCTCATTCATACCAATCTTAGACATCAGTTGATTAATAATCTGATCTCTTTGTGCAAGAAATTCATATAATTGTTCTATCTTTGTGTTGGAGTGATCTGATTGATGGTAGTTAGAGCTAAAAGGGTCCATGATTGATAAGATAGATATGTATCTAGAAGTTGGAAAAAAAAATTGGTGGTAAAACACCTTCTTAAAATAAATTGAAAGAATATTAGAAAAGTGTGAGGGAGATAGTGAAGTCAAGCTGGAGCAGTTCATTTATAAGCTCAAACTGGAGCTACTTTCAGATACAGGATTAATGAAAGAGAAATAAACTAGTGACAAGAAACAGGAACACTAGTAGAGTCTAGAAAGAGTGGCTTGCATTGACATGCACAGATTTGTCAAGGAACACATGATTGTAATCCAAGAAAGAAAATCAAAAAATTCAAACAAAGTCATGTTACATTACTTTACCACACTTTTTTGTTATGTTACCAAAATGGCTAATTTGGATAACTAAAAAAAAGTTATTTTCTCAAATTAGGCTGCTGGAATGTAACGTAAAGTATCTTCCCACTTCTGCAGGATTTTGTGGGTTAAGTATCCCAGAGTTCAACCTGGCAAATATAAAAGATTTTTCCTAAGAAATGTGATATATCTCCATTGGATTTTAGTATTTGATCAACCCAGGTTCATCATGAATTCAACCAAATACTAGCATGGTTTCAAGTCAGGTGGAAGAAATGTTTTACTAAATACGTGGAAGGTTTCTAGAAGAATTAAAGACAAAAAATATAGTGTGGCACTTGCATGTAAGTGCCACCAAAAATCCCCTGGTGTATTGAGATATGATTTGGTGCAGGATTCTTTTGTTAAATTATTTGGAAAACATGGATGCTACATAGATAAATCAAGTTGAGCCTCTGAACCAACAACTCACCTCTTTTTCTTCTGGTTAAAACATGATAGGCAAAGTGATGGGATAAATGAAGCTGCTGATTTGCCAAAGGAACTGTTTCATAGCTGGCCATTGCAGGAAATATTATGTCCTCTTCAGTTTGGGCCATAGAAGGAATCATATGGGAGAGATAATGGGAAAGAATAGGTAATTGAATAGTTAATTATCAGCACAATGATAGCCTGATAGGATGAAGGAGATAAATCACGGGATTTCCGGTTGTGTTGTGGTTCAATGTTGACCAAGATACAGATGTGAAGGTGGTACCAAACTTTTTTGAACTATTTTGACAGGATCTCTCTGAGTTTCTGCTACAGATCTGAACATGTTTGGTCGTGGGTCTTACCAGGATAAGTATCTGCCCATGGGAAGATATGTATCTCAAAATTTTGGAATTCCGCCCTTAAGAATGTGGATGGACAACTAGAAATGTGGAATATGGCAGCCCCCCACAAGCTATGTTATGATATGATTTCCGCACTAGTTTTCCTGGACTTTTCATTTCAATCTCTAGCTGAAAATTCATAAAATGATGGTTGATTTGGCTTTCATAGAATCATGGTTGTTTTTTTTCTTCTCATTTTATTCCTGTGGGTGGAACCCACACAGGTATTTACCATCACATCACATGAGGTTTCCAATCAGAAAAATCTTTGATTATTAGTGGCTGCTTGCATATAAAAAGTGAGAGTGAATAATTTCCATGGATGAAAGGTATTTCATAATTGTGTTTCCTTCATGTATCAGAGGTACAAAGGTCCCAATGTATCAGATGCACAATATTTGTGCATTCTGAATGTATCATACAAATACAATTAGTCAGTTATGGTGACTTTCAGAGATTGATAATATACTGTAGGAGTAACTGGGTATGGGGACTGTAGTGGTTTGTAACGGTGAAATATTGTGGCCGATCATTTTTTCTCAGGTGGTGTACAGGTTTTATATTCTTCAGTAAATCTACTGATGTACATAGTTTCTTATTATTCTGATAGACGAGAGTATTGAAGTCTATTACAATAACACTTAGAAGGAACTCTTTTTGTGGCTTTATATTGATTGGATCAAGAAAAACTTAATAGTGATTTCATAGGAATCTATTTAAAAAGAAAACAGAACAATTCAAAAGCAACTCAGATCGAATCTTTTTTCCCAAGAAAACACTGGCGAACAGGTGTTAGAATCAATTTCAATCGTATATATCTAGGTTGAGAAGCGCGTCTGAGGAGAAAAATGATGAAGGGGATAGACATTGTGAGGATGCGTTTTAAATTTCTGTGGAATGTGAAAAATAGAAATGAAAAAGCAATATATAGAGATAAAAATATATAAGAGCATTGAAATAATGAAAAAATGAATAAACAACACAGTTGTAAATAGGCCTATTAATGCCAACCACGTTGCATTTTTAAAGGCTCCTGATCTGATGGAGTTTTGCATTTTGTTGGTTCAAAGGAAGCCCCGTTGATACCGTCTTCTTTAGATTAAAATTCTTTATTGCTGGATCATAACACATTGTCCCCATGAATTCTATTCCTTTTGATACATAGTGATCCATGATTTTAACAGTCGTGTACATTTACATACTGAAGTCGAGGCAAGTTACAGATCACTGAAGTCACACTGGAAAACCAATGAGCCAAACTTCAACGGCCAACAACCAACGACAGCTCATCCAACACAACACCATCAATCAATTTTATTCTCCGATCGATTCACGAATATCGAATATCAAACTCTCTCCCAAACGAAGTCATTAGCAACCCTCAACAAAAACGGAATTGAAAACATAACATAAAAAACTCAACTCTATCTCAGTCTGCGTCATCTTCACTTTTCATCTTAACGACGAATATCACCAAATAACCAATTCACCTTTCCGATCAAATATCACACCACACTCAGCTCTTATCGCCAGTATAGTGGCGTAGACAATTACTATCTCAATGTCACATTCAAACTCTGTCATGCCAGCCGGCTCCTCATCCTCTTCAACGGTCACAACGACCGGTGGAGCTCCAACAAATAGTAATTCGTCATCCAGCTCTCAAAACGAAGACAAAAACTCCGTAGTCATCAAGGTAAGCCGACCAGACTACTCTTATCAAAATAATTTCAGCAATTGAGCGGAATCCATCCTACACTTTTCGTTTCTTTCCAGGTTGGGATGGTTGGTGACTCACAGATAGGTAAAACCAGTTTAATGGTCAAATATGTTGAAGGAAGTTTTGATGAAGATTATATACAAACACTCGGTCTGTTTATTTCTTCCTTTCTATTTAATAGTAGGACAATTGATCTACATACCAATCAGTTCACCCAATCCCAATTTCCAGGAAATTAAAAGCTACACAAAGCTAACTACAATGAACTTTCACTTTCACTTTGCTTATTGTTTTTATGTAACTGATTCACATTCATGTGATTGCGTGGTGAAATGCGATGAAGGTGTCAACTTTATGGAAAAAACGATTTCAATTAGGAATACCGAGATAACCTTCTCAATTTGGGATCTTGGTGGACAAAGAGAATTTGTGAATATGTTACCATTAGTTTGTAATGACGCAGTGGCCATTCTATTTATGTTTGATCTGAGCCGGAAATCTACGTTAAATTCGATCAAAGAATGGTATCGACAAGCCAGAGGATTCAATAAGGTTTCTCAAGATTTATTTCTTTTAAACATGGATCATTCGTTCAAAAGCTGAAATGTTTCTGATCCGATCGATCTTTTCTTCATTAGACTGCAATTCCATTTTTAATTGGAACCAAATATGATCATTTTGCCGCATTCTCTAAGGATGAACAAGAAGAGATTACTCGTCAAGTATGTCACTTCTTATAATCCCTTGCATCTTGCATCCCGAAGAAAAATACCCGACTGGGACCAAAATCGAGCCCACGAATTATCAAAATTGGTCAACCGCTCTTATATTTACTTATTTTTTCTCTCCTTGCCTTAATCAGTCACGGAGGTTTGCGAAAGCTATGAGAGCACCTTTAATCTTCTGCTCAACCTCGCATTCAATTAATGTACAAAAAATCTTCAAGATCGTTTTATCTAAAGCATTTGATCTCAAAGTACGTACAACTTTGATTGCACTTCGTATCTTTTGGTTTGTTTCGATTGAAATCTGCTAACCAATTTAATTCTTCGTTCCTCAACTAAAATATTCACAATAAATCATGTGTTGCTTCAAAAAAATAAAATTGAACAGTGCACCATACCTGAAATCACTGGTAGTGGAGAACCATTACTCATCTACCTTGACGTTTGAGTTGACAGGAAAATGGTGAACTCGCCGATGATTATTAGCTTTTTTTGATTAAAAACTCCGTTCTCTCATTTAGGGTGTTTTTTTCTTGTTTCATTATCTTTCCACTGCATGTGACATGACTTTTTTTTTATAGAGAACCCATTCTCTCCCTTTATTTGATTTATTTATTTATTTATATTTTTTGAAAAGAGTACAACAATCACACTAAATAAGCAAAAAAAATAAATAAGAAGAAGAAAAAAAAACAACCCTCGACTCGCTCTCTCGAAGAAAAAGAAAAAGACCAAAAAAAAAATCAATCACCCTAATTCGGTTGATATCAATTGTAAAATAATATAAATATATAAATTTGAACATTATGACAACAAACCCAATTTGTTTCTACTTTGTTTTTCCTTCAATTATATTATAACCAGATGTTTTTTTGTTTCTTTGCACTTCCTCTGTCCTTTTTGATCAAGGTTTTGCTAGATTTTATTTAAATCTAATTGAATGGCATTCCAATAAGGATACGGTGCATGGCCATTCAAAAGGAGAATAAATGAAAGTGAGTTTCCAAGCTAAGTGCAAGCCATTTTGCCGGTTAACATATCTCAACAGTGGAGTGACTTTCATGCAAATTTTTGCAGCTGCTTCATCTTCAAGAAATCTCTTGAAGCGAAAAAATTTTCATGACTTAGAAATAGAAAGACTTGATACAGGCTCCCTACGTGGGGATGAGGGCTGGGGAGACAGAGTTCTCATTAGGGGCTGTGATATGTAGTGGACCTGGTCTCTCCATGAGCGGATTCTGTGATGGGGTCTCTCTGGGCCCCTTCTCCTTCTGCCCTTCACCCACTTCTTCTGATCGAATTTTACTCCAGACTTTTAGCCTTACACGTCATTGCGCTCGTGGTGCGTTGACCTTAATTTGGTGCATTAACTTCCCTCTTCTCACAATATTTGTGCTGCACCAGACATGTCTTCTTCACCCCTGATCAACGTCACTCCCGCTTCTCCCTATAATACTAATCTTCCCGCTAGCACAATGCGTCGACAAGCAACTGGCAGTCCCAACCCCAACGCTCCTGCTGGTAGTCCTGGTGGTGGTTTCACTTATCCCTCATCTCCTTATTCTCAAACTGGATCCCCTGCTCCCTCGATCTATCCTGCCGCAACTAGCTCATATGTCAGTCACCCTAATATCGGTATTCAGCGTCAATCTAACTCGAACGAAAACGTCAGTGCCAATCCAACGCTCGCCAAGCTCCAAGTTTGGTCTGCATCGATCGAAGACTTTATCGAACTCTATTCTCACCCTATCAAGCCCTACCTTCCCGGTTTTGGTCGCTTTTTGATCGTGGTGACATTTTATGAGGATGCCTTACGGATCGGCACTCAATGGGAAGATCAACTTTACTTTTTACACGTAAGCCCATTATCCTTACATCTCTCTTTCATCCGTCCTAACCTTCAAATTCTAATATCTTTCTGCTGGTTCTTCATCATTCAGAAACATCGACATTTTCCCTGGGGTCTCAGTCATTTTTTCCTTCTGGCTAACGTAGCGGCAAGTTTTTCTTTTATCCCTTTTTCTTCGTTATTATCAACATAACTTAGTCACTCATTTGCTTGATTTCAATCACTGAGTTTATACTGACCCGATCAATACGTATTTGACTATTACAGGTCATGCTAGTTTGCTCAACTCTCATCATTATTAAAAGGTTTCCTTTGTCATCAGTATTAGGACTTTTAGCAGTTGTCATATCTCAAGGAGTTGGATATGGATTGATTTCAGACCTAAACTTTTTCTTACGAAATCTATCAGTGATCGGGGGTTTATTGATGGTTTTATCAGATTCTATGTCGAAGCGAAATAATCCGAAAGCCAATGCACTCTTTGCAGGTTTACCCAACACAATTGGTACTGAAACTGAGAGACGAACTTACCTTCAATTAGCTGGTAGAATCTTACTCGTTTTACTCTTCATTGGTATCCTTATCACGGGTGAATTTACTCCAACTCGAGCGGTAGTATCTCTGTTCGGATTGGTGGCAAGTGCAATGGTTGCTATCGGCTTCAAGGCTAAGTGGTCGGCTATGTTTCTTCTACTCATCCTCTCCGTCCTTAATGTCGTTGTCAATAATTGGTGGTCAGTTCACTCGGCTCATCCGCATCGGGATTTCTTAAAGTGAGTCTCCGATGGTTTCTTTTTTCTTTTACCATGTTCCTAATCCATTTTTTGCTTGCTCACCATTCGTACAAATGTTTCACCTGTCAGATATGACTTCTTTCAAACCTTATCAATTGTCGGTGGTCTCCTTCTCTTAGTCAATATGGGACCCGGTGGAATTTCCGTTGATGAAAAGAAA
Source organism: Uromyces viciae-fabae (assembly GCA_000785685.1). Classification (NCBI taxonomy): domain Eukaryota; kingdom Fungi; phylum Basidiomycota; class Pucciniomycetes; order Pucciniales; family Pucciniaceae; genus Uromyces; species Uromyces viciae-fabae. The sequence continues at coordinate 17,547 of JNCO01000688.1, read as the reverse complement.
AGTTCGTTTCATTTTTTTTTTTTTTTTCATTCGTGTATGACGTTCCCTGCTTGAAGCTAATTAGATGTCTCAACATTACAAACAAAAAATAGAGGTCTTCTAAGGCAAAAAAAAGAGTTATTTGTGTGCTCTCTATCACTTGTTTGTTTTGTTGATTTTTATCATTTTGATGAGACATTCTATATACATATATATACTCATTATCACAAGATGCACTGTCTCACCAGGTTTTTTTTGGCTCTTTTTATTTTTGAATCAATGAAAACAAATTGCACTTGTTTTTTTTTTTCTTGTGTTTTTTGTCGATTCTTTTATTTATCTTTATCTTTTTCAAAAAATGCATATGGAACTAGAATGGTAGTGTTTTGTTTCTAAATAAAAAAATCAAAAATTAAAAATCTTGATGATAAGAATTTTCTCGTTGTTTTTTAATGAATGAGTAGATATTTTGAAAGCAAAAAGAGAAATTAAACTATGTCTTAAATTTGTTCTTTTTGGTGTTTGTCTTTTTGTTGGACATTGTATTTTTTGCTGTATGCATGCATAGCATCAAGGTTCACGCTCATAATCGACGCAATTACAGTTGAATATTTTCAAAGTTACACATCTCAGAGCGGGTACAGTGGGAGACACCATATTACTGTAACACCTCACCTCCAAAACTTGAGTTGAGCACGCAGGGCAAATGTTTGTCTGCTCTATGGGTCAAAAACCCCCCAAAGTGTCATTGTTGGACTCCTTGGAGGATGTAGTTTTCAAATCTTATTTGGTTTTGTAATTGGAACGGTAGTTTTTTTTCTTTTTCTTTTTTAGCAGTCAAGATTTGGGACATATGGAATTAAATATTATTTTAATCCCATAACTATACCATAAATACATATTTATTGACTTGAAGTCAGACATAAGTGCATATATATGTATATACATCTACATACACCCCTGATTCTCAGTAAGTGAGCACAAAGCCCCTTCATGTCAACAGTTCCAGTGAAACCTCATTAAACCATTCTTGCTTATCAAGAACGTAATCCATTTTGATTCATACATGCAAACCATACAATAATAAGACAAAAAGATCCAAGCATGAAAAAATAGCATAGTGAGACAAGAGAGAATAGCAAGACAGGAGACAATAACAATAAAAGATAGCATAGAAAGATAAGATACCAGAGAACAACTTCAAGAAAAGGATTCATGGCATTAGAGAGACAAGAGAAAAGTAAGCAAGTTGCAAAAAAAAGAAACCAATCATGACTTTGGGGTAAAAAAGACAGCTTGTCATATGTAATCCACTCTGGTTGTTACTTTCCCTCTACTAAACCCCCACATTACCCTATTTTACCCTATTCCCGGGGGAATTTTTCAGAATTTCTCAACACTCAACATTTGGGACTACCCAATATCTGTGACAGTAATATGGTGTCTCCCACTGTACTCCAGCGGGGGAGGTAGATCCGCGCATGTAGTGTGTCAGTGCCCGGACAAATGTAAAGGAAATCAAATTATTTTTTTTAAAAAAACAAAATACAATCAAATTCTTTTGAAAAGAAGCAAGATCAACTTGTAAGATAATCTTCCAAAGAAGAATATGAAAAAAATTAAAATTAAAATTAAAAAAAAAAAAGAAAATGTAAAATGTTTTTTTTTTAAAAAAAAAATTGTTTATTGCAGTTTTTCTAAAAAAAAAAAAAACATTGATGAGAAGGAAAATTTACAAAAAAAATGTTTCCAGAGTTGCTGATCAGACTCCAGGGAGAACGATAATAATACAAGTGTGAGAATTGGAAAGTCATCCCAGGTTTATTGCAATACCTGGTGCATCTAATCAACATTTTTGGAATGATAGAGTTCTTGCACAATTATTTTGAGAACTTTCCAATCATTTCTGATTGGATTAAAATCAGCTGATTGAGCAGGCCACTAGAGACAGGAATTTTTTTTGAAATGGAAGCATTGTGAACTGGTGCATTGTCCTCCATCAGAATGATATTTTTCTGGGGGGCTTCTTTAGCAGGTAATTGAAGGAGATGGAACTTGTAGAAATTTTCAATGAAATCTGTTACTTTTCTTTTCTTAGAAGGAAGGAAAACCAGTGGTGAATGAATATTGTCAAAAAAAACATGCCCTAGACCATTGTAGAAATTCTACCATTCTCAAAAGTTGGTTAAGTCAATCATTTTGATATTTGTCTTTAGTCTGATGCCAAAAAAATTTCTATTTTGTAATTATTCCAATCTCAAAAGATTATTCATCAGACCAGATTAATTTCTTCCTGTCATCAATTTTCCATTCTAAGTGCTCATGGTCAAATCTATGTCTTCTTTTCTTTTTTGTTGTTTAAAAAGAGTTTCTTTACAGCAATGTTAGAGTTGAAACCAAGCTTATGAGCACATCTTTGAGGAGTCTTGGTGGAAATTTGAGTAGTTAGAGAATCAAAAATCTTGAGGAGCTTGGCCTTGCATTGTTTTGCAAGTGTATGCTCAAGTGATCAAAGCTCATGGTCATTGGTTGCACAAGGGTGACTGGTTTTCTTTGGAGTATTAATGGTGCTGTAGAGGTTGAATTTCAACTATATGTTGGCAATCATTGAGGGCAATATACCAATGGATTGAGAAAGTTTCTTCTGGTACATGTTACCCTTTAGCATCCTGAAAATCATCCCCCTTGTCTCATCATCAAGCATTTGTCACATTTTTTTTTTTTTAGAATTTAATGTGATCAGCTTGCTATAATTTTGAGCAAGCCAACATATGTAAAGAAATAAAATATAAAAATTATTAAAATCAATTAAAAATAAGAAAAATTAATAAAAAATAAACAACATTATTTTTTGGAATAAAATATAAAATAGAGCCTTAGATATCCGACTCCCAGGAATTAGATCAAAGACCAGGACCAGAAATGGCAGTCGTCACTCCAATTCTAGACTTTTTTTTGGGAGTGTTGCTCCAAATCCCAAGAAACATCAACAAAACTAAAAAAAATTGAAGCTCATTAGTGAGCTCTTCAATGGCCTTGAAAATTTTAAAATCAAGGAGGGAGGCCTCCATTAGGTATACCCTCAAAGTTTTAGAACTATCCTATGTATTTTGCATGTTTAATTTTTGCCTTTTCTTTCAGCTCTTTATTTTTTTTTATTTTCATTCAAAAATCAGTTAAACTTTGGTTTGGTTCTAAGTTTGGTGGTTTCTGGTTTATCTGTTTATTCTTGTGAATTTTATCATCATTGAAACCTGAGTTTCATGCAATGAAGGAGGAAAATCAAATAAAAATTATACCAAAAAACAACCACTCATTCAGTTTTGTATGTGGAGTCATGCCAAAATTGTGGAGTCATGCCAAAATTTGGAGTGAATGCCCAAAAGGGTCCTCCATTGTTTAATAAAAAAATTCATGGCCTTGTAGTGACTCATTCAAAAGTTGTGGAGCTGTCATGCCAAAATTGTGGAGTCATGCCAAAATTTGGAGTGAATGCCCAAAAGGGTCCTCCATTGTTTAATAAAAAATTTCATGGCCTTGTAGTGACTCATTCAAAAGTTGTGGAGCTAAAAAAAAGAGAGAAAAAGAATCAAAGGAAAACAAAAAGAAAACTACATACCATAGTGCTCAAACTTTCAGGGTATATCAAGTGGGGGTCTTTCTCACTGAATAAAAAGTTTGAAGGCCATTGGGGAGCTCACTCATGAGTTACAATTTTTTTTCTTTTTGTTGATTTTTTTTGGAATTGGGAGCAGCGACTCCCAAAAAAAAATGGAATTGGAGCAACAACTCCCATTTTTTGGTCCTGCGGACCAAATGGGAGTCGTTTATCTAATTCATGGGAGTTGGATAGCTAAGGCTCTAAAAATAATACATCTTGATTTTACAAAATGTCAAATATTGTTGTATATTTGAATTCCTTGAATGAAAACAACCCTATTCACCCAACCAAAGTATGGGTTAAAAATAACTCATTCTATTTTTATTTTTATCTTAAGAAAAGATAGAGGGAAAGCCCCCCTAGGCCTTCAAAATGAGATTTCATGTATATTCACCTATATGTATTAAAACATATTAATACATAAATTTGAGGTGTTGTGTATAGTTTTGGAGATAAGTACATATTCTTGCAAGGGAAGCTCATGGAAGTAGAGCTCCAGACAAATGATACGGGACTAAGTAGGCTTATGTAGACCAACTGAAAGTTCCTGCAGTCCTGAATGGGCCAAAAATTATTTTTTGTACAACACAGACAACCCCTATAAATATGACTCCCACACTATTTCTAAAATATAGAATTGTATGTAAGAGCCTTTCCTCGAGGAAGAAAATTTTTTCGTTTTAAATCAATCTAACACAATTTTGAGGAATAATAGAAAAATCATTTGGAAATGAAAGAAAATATGAAATATGAATTTTCAAATAAAAATTTAATGGTGGAAATCACCTGATCAGTTCAAAAAACCATAACTCTGTCCACACAATTGATAATGTTGGAATTTAAAGCTTCTTCTTTATTGACTAACACCTTGATACTTCTGCTCATCAATAGTGTGGAGCTGATTTTTCTTTCATCTTTATTTTATTTACTTATTTTAAAGAAACATATTTGTGTCAAATTGTCTGGTGAAATGTCAACAAGAATTTCACACACTTTCCAGTATACAATACTTGAGTTGTGTGTGAATTATAAAAAATAAAAACATAGTCAATATCAATCTTCTACTTTTAATAAAAAACTCACATCAGTTGTCAGTCATTCAAATCATCAAGAATCACTCATTGAAGAATTTAAACTCAATATAGCTATTGGTACTTGTGATTCAACATTCAATCCTAATATCTTATCAGTACTGATTAACAACTTCTCTCAGTTTATTGTCTCAATCTATGTTTCCTATTGATTAAAGAAACTTCCTCATTAAAACAAAGTAATATTATAAACTTTAAAGAACATTAACTACTCAATCAAAAATCTCACAATCATCTTTTCCTTAGCGCGTATCTTCTACATTTTTGTTCCTTCAGACAGTTATCAATTATATTCAGTCCTTTTGGAAAAAAATCTTTTCTTATTCATTGCATTTTCAAGCTGCTTGTTATCTTGTTTTCAATTGTTTATTGTTATTGATTTAATTGTGAAATGAATTAAACTGGTTTCTTCCATCTTGATTTCTTTCACATAATATTTCATAAAAATTATAAAAATTATTGTTGGATAGTATATTTTCAAGGATAAATCATACCACAATAGATATTTAGTCATTTCAAACACTCAATGCCCACAAGATATGTCACATAACCCATATATAGCATCATCAAATCATGGGAACTCCAAGAACTATCCAGAGCGCTCATTGGCAGAAAAAATATAATAAATAGGGGCTCTCTCCCTCCTCTTCATCCCTCATCCTTGAATTACTTAGCTGACATAGATATACATTTTTTTTACTTGTCCCATCAAGACATCAAAATTTTCAAGATTTGAATTTAAACTTAAAAAAATTAAATAATTTTTACCATGAATAAAAACTAAAATAAGTTATTCATGATGATATATATAGGGGGTCAGTTTTTGCACTACCCAAAGCACGTTTCACACTGCCTTTTGACATCAGGAGGCCATCAAGTGTTTTTGAGTTTTTTTAAATATTTTTTAAAAATAATTCTAGGTGTCCCAAAGTTACCAAAATTTTTTCCCAGAATCCTGAGCCACCTTAATTTAGCTTTTGAGCTTTTTAGCTCAAAAATAAAAATTTGAAGTACTCCATATTTAGGGAGTACACAAAATTAAATAAAAAATAAATAAAAATGGTTAATGCAGGAAATATTTCCTAAAAATTTAATCACATCTTTTTCAACCTTATTGAAATATGGGTTGAAATATTTTTCCACAGGGAAGCAAAAAAAAATAGTTTTGATGTTTACTTTTGCAAAATCTTGGTACATGCACCAGGTTTTGCAAAAGTAAATGTAAAACCTACTTTTTTTGCTTCCCTATGGAAAATTCTTTTATCCCATATTTCAATAAGGGTGAAATACATGTGATAAAAGCTTTAGGCCATATTTCCCGCATTAACCTTTTTTTTTATTTTGTTTTTGTGCACTCCCTAAATATGGAGTACATTTTTTTGAGCTAAAAAGCTCAGAAGATGAAGTAGGGGGGCTCAGGATGTTGGGAAAAAAAAAGTTTGGTAACTTTGGGACTCCTAGATGTATTTTTAAAAAATATTTAAAAAAAATTGAAAAATGCTTGATGGCCTCCTGACTTCAAAAGGCGGTGCACAACAGGTTTTGGGTGGTGAAAAAAACAACCCCCTATATATATATGTATAATAAATATTAAAATAACAAATATTAAAATAACAAATATTATAAATAACAAATATTATAAATAACAAATATTATAACAAATATTATAAATAACAAATATTATAAATAACAAATATTATAAATAACAAATATTATAAATAACAAATATTATAAATAACAAATATTATAAATAACAAATATTATAATTAACAGATATTATAAATAACAAATATTATAAATAACAAATATTATAAATAACAAATATTATAAATAACAAATATTATAAAGAACAAATATTATAAATAATAAATATGATAAAGAATAAATATTACTAAACAACCTTTAATTGTGGAGTTTTCAACAAAAAAAAAAAAAAAATTTTGGTATGGTTTCAATTTCATGAATTGTGAGTTTAATCACCCCACATTGGTGGTGAGATCAATTCTTGTGCTGACCATGAGAAGAATTCATCACCCTTTATATAGGTAATTTTCTAGTGGGCTACATAGTTAGTTGCTCTCAAACACAAAATACCCGCTGAGAACTGCTGGATAATGTTTCAGCCACGCAGGTGGCATAAACAGGGGAGATTTATTGTAGCCTCCATAGAGTTACCCAGTCTCCAAACTCACAGCTGGCTGAAGTCAAACGTGCAGTAACCCCTTTCCAATTTTGGCAGGGTGGTCCGCAAACTCAAGGGCCCATAGAATTTGCTAATTAATGGGAATACATTCACAATCACTCACCATATTCACCCAAAAAAGAACCAATACACCTCAACCCTCATACTGGTAAGCAATGCCTCACACGATTCTCAATTTTATGCCAATCTCCTTTGACACCTGTTTTGTCACTAACACAAATTTTCTCAATTCTTCAACCAGCCAGATAAATTGATTATGCTGAAAAGCACTTGGTCACTGATGCTAGGGTATTGCCTTACTCTTGTTAAATCTAACACTTCATTATTAATAAATAATTATACTTTCAATCAGTTCTTTTTGAAATTTTAGCTCTAAATGTTTTTATTGATCTGATTTTATTCAACTCCTATGCCTCTTTTTTTCAACTACTATGCCTCTTTTTTTCATGAATAGCTGGGAAGAAGACCATGCCTTTATGGTTTAATAAAGCTAAAGCCAAGATGCACAAAATTCAACATCCTTTAACTAACTCAATAGAACCTCATGCATAAACTGCTGAAGATCTGCAAGATGGTTAGCCATGGTATATTTAATAATTCTCATCCATAGTTTCAAAAATCTTAATAGATTTATTTGCATCTATGATGGTAAAAATATTAATTAATAAATGATTTTATTTCAATTAATAATTAATAACTAAAAATCATCACTCACTGTTTTGAGTGGTATCATTATTTATTCTTTTAAATTTATTGAAATAAATTTCCACATCTTAAAAAAAAACAGATTATATGTTGTACTGCCCATTGAATGAATCAAAAATTTGAGCTTAAATTCATTCAATTAGGAGCCAAGCTCCTGGAGGATAATCACGCTGGTACCATCTTAGCCACTCACTTAGCCAAGGTACTCAGAGGCTTCAAAAACAACCAGAAAATTTTATGCATTACAGATGAAAATGCTTCAAACCATGGGTGGATTTCCAAGCATCTGGCTACTTTGATACAGTTCAATTTAGATGCATGACTCATGTTATCAATCTAGCTTCAAAATTAGGCATGCAAGGATTTTGAACCAGATCAGCCCCAGAAACCCTAGACAAGATCTCAATGCTCCTGAATGAGATTCCAGAGCAAGTATTTTTTTCAACGGTTGTGTCTAGAATCAGTGGGTTAGTTAAAAAACTCAAGCAACCGCCAGAATAATTAGCCTCTTTTCAAGAGTTAGTCAATGGGGCTGTTGGGAAAAAATTGGAACTTGACCTATGCAATGCTTGAGAGGGCCCAGCTACAACTTCAAGCTGGGCCCTCAAACTTCTCCCGATAAATGAGTCAAATTTGAACAAATCTGCTCCTTCTTGGAACCACTCAATGCAGAAACTGAGCTCATCTCAGCCAATCAACATGTCTCCTTGGTATTGGCTGCCACTATGCTCATCTCAGCCAATCAACATGTCTCCTTGGTATTGGCTGCCACTGTCTATGCCGAATTGATTGAACGACTTCACATGTTATGTCTTTCCAGATTTCTATCTCTTACCTTACATGATTTGCTGATATTTTTTGCCCTTATTTTGATTTTAGAATTGACCAGCCTATAAAACCCAGGAAATTATATCTGCTAAAAATAAATGTTCATCAAAATAGAGTAATATTTTAAGCAAACTTTCCTCAAGAAAGTAAACCTTTTCTCAACTTTTCTTGATCCTTCTATCACAGAAGATATACTCAGGATGGTAAATTTAACAAAAGAAGACATAATATACATGTTTAAAGATGAGGTTGACCCCTTTCTTAGTGGTGAATACAAAAATGAAAGCAAAAAATACAATTTCGAACACGAATTGAATCAAAAGTGGGTTTTCAAGAAAAAACAGAAAAATTCCTCCCTCACAGGAAGAAACTGATGTATACTTGAATTCCAATCGCAACGATGAATCAACTGAGCCAATTGAATTTGGGAAATCTTATTCAAACAAGTTTCCTACTTTAGCCAAACTGGCTCAATATTTTCTTGCCATTCTTATACAATACCAGATTTTTTTCATCCGAGGTAATGCCAGATGTGAGAATCTGATACAGGGCCTGAGCTGGGGTATAGGCTGAGTGCAAGCTGCTTGATGCCGGTTGCTAGCCAGTTACATTAAACTTTATCATCAAGTATCATTATCAAACCTCTGCCTTTTAAATGCAAGCTACTACTTTATTTGGCTTCTTCCTGTATCATAGCATCTCCCATTGTGTCAATAGCCTAGGATAGCGCACTCTCCTATTTTTCTACCTTTCAATTTAATGATTGCTTTTTGGACAGAATTGTCACTCAGGGAGAACTGATGGAACTCTCTCAATGCGATAATGAGTCCGATTGCGCGTCAGAAATATGCGCAAAAATACCTTCATCAAAACTAGACTGCGGATCACAGGAAAATCGAATTTCCATGCCCATGTCACTGGTCGATAAAAACGAGCACGATCGACCTGAGCTCGACTTCTCATACGGCCTCTCATTCAACAGTTTCTGAAGTCCCTGAGGTGCATTTTGACTTGGCCATCATAGCAAAGAATATTAAACTTCCTGCGGCAGGAGCGGGGGCCTCAAAGGGCGTCCCATCCCAAAGGTATGCATAACATTAGGGTGGCAGATCAGCTAATTTAACCGAACTAGGCTATCTTGAGTCTCGCTCCAAGAATGGTTTCAAATATATGCAAAATTTCTGAGCCCTTTTGAAAGATTCTTCAGCCATTTTCTTAAGGCCACTTGCCATTTTGAGAAATTCTGAATTAATGCGCTATGCTGCGGTCCGCATCCGCCCCCCTTTGATGTGCATGGACTTTAAGCGCGCCCCTTGGAATCGCGACTGAACCAGGTTCCCCCGCCCCCTTTGATTTAATCTACCCCTTGTTCAGTTCTACTTAGTCAGCTGGTTGCCCTCTCTACATTCTTCCTTCCTTCCACTTTGCCTTTTTCCCCCCAAAAATACCAAAAAATAAAAACCACGACAATCCCCGTTGCCTAGGCTTTACATATCTTACTCACCTTCTCACATACTCACACCCTTGTTTTTTTAACTCGGTTCTGTTTTTCTGTATCATCATCAGCCACCAAACTCTGTCTATCTACCTCTCTCATCTGCCAACTCCCCACTCATCTTGATATCAGCCGTCTCTGTCTCCTATCAAAACTCAAGCTACCCAGCCATCTTAGCAACATCAATCCAGCATGTCCTCCTCCCGCCAACTAAGAGCCTCACCTTCCAGACTCAAGTCGTCGAAGATCGCTTTAGAACCCGCTCAAATCCCTCTACCACCCTCGCCACCCGCCTCAGATGTGAACATCATCAATGATCCATTTGCTCTTAGATCCTCGTCACCCCCTCAAAGACTGCCTCGGCTTTCCTCCCGAACAAAAGTTAACTTCGCAGCTGGCCCTGGATGTCACGATAATGTGCCTGTCATTGCTCCTCCAGCCCTCAATCCAACCTGCCCTCGTGCGCGCTCCAAACGGTCTCGAGCCGCTGAAAAGCCGTTCGATTCAAGCTCTCCGCCAACGAGTCCCACCAACCGAAAATCTGCGCGCTCTACCAAACGCCTAAAACTTTCATCTCCTTCTCCATCTTGTAGATCACTTCGCTCTCCCGTGAAATCTGATTGTCGGGACACTCCCAACAACCCTTTCCTTGTGAAACCTGGAGATAAACCACGTCGAGCCGATTCGCGACGCGATGGTGGCCAACGTCAACTGATTTATGTTTTGTAAGTCTAGGTGGATGTGTACATCCACTTGTGTTTCCTATCTATCACTCATTTATCTGGTTTAACCTTTCTTTATTCCTCCCAACAGTCGTGGAAAGCGAATACCGTATGATACGACGGAAGATTTGAATCGGACGGGTGGATCACCGTTTAACCTGTCAGGACCGAAGTTACTCTTTCCATCCCCACCCAGTCCTGCGCCTGCTGCAAAGCTCAAATTTGAACTGGACGAAGCGGTAACAGAAGGTAGTAGCTTGCTTTCTAGTCCTCAACGACGGAATCAGCATCGAAATCCTTTCGCTTTTCAGACGCCCAAACGCGACAAAACGAAATCAAACCTCGTAGCTCCTGCCATGCTGCCTACACCTCAAAGTCGTCCGAGACGCACCAAACATAGTCATGTAAATTTTCCAAACCATGCCTTGGCTGGTGTGGTAAAGTCCGGTCGGACTATGGCTAAAGCTATGAGATAATCCCGCTTTCGTAGGATGTGTCAATAGATCTTTAGAGTTTGCCACTAGTTCACCTTTTATCACTCCTCTCATTAATATTTTATCTTTGTCCACTTTCTCCGCACGTGTTTTTTTATTTTTATTTTTGAAGAAAAATCAACAATAGTTAGATACGCAAAATGTCTTTTAGTTTTTTTTTTATATTCTTTTCTATTCTTTGCTCACCACTGCTTTGATTACATGAGTATTATCAACCTTTTTTTTTGTTGATTCAATAACTTGATGTTCTTGGGATTACTATATCTTTTTATTTCATTCATTCTATTTTTTGAATTTTTCCTTTGTTTCTTTCATACATATATATAATTATGCACTGTTTTCTAATATTGTGGTTTTTATACATCATCAGACAAAGAAATCTAAATTTTTGTCCATTTTCAATTTTCAATATTTGCTACAATTACAGCCTGAAATAGAAGAGAACAAGAGAGCCAACCAATTGATCACCCACCTAGAAATGAAATGGTGATACAACAAACATAAGGAATAATTCACTGCAATAAACATGGAGCTTCACCAAAAGCATTACTATGATCTGTCACAATAATCACACGCTTGAGGCAGTTCCAAATATCCTCTTTTTGAACAATGTACAACCATCTTTAGTGAAGCGGTAGCCAAACAGAAAGTGTAAAAACAGATGTTTTTATTGCACAGGTTGTCCAGTATATTTTATGTTGGACTTGGACTGTGCCACAGTCAAGACTCAAACTATGATTCTTATACAATAAGTATGGATTATAACCCCCCTCCCCCCTCTTGACTAGGCTCTCAACTTTCCTCTTCCCTCTGCCACCACTATCCATAGATAAAATAAATAAAAAGTACAAAAACTCTCAATAGGACGGTTCACAATAACCATTTTTGCCTTGCTGATTTCAGCCTGAAATTTCTCAAAATCAGCAAACCCTCCAGCCAAAAAAAGTTGGCTGATTTGGTTTGCTGATCAGAAAAACCCTTCATCCAAATCAGCAAAGTGTGATCCGCAGCCTCCAGAGGAATTTGATCAAATCCGCAGAGATTCAAGTGTGTTTCCATACACTAATCTTTGCTGATGTGGAATTTTGTTCAGTCCAAATCAGAAAAAGTTTTGTGCTAAATCAGCAGCTGCTGATTTGTGTTGTGGATGCTGATTTCAAAAAGAAAACTTGCTGACAAAGTTCTATTGAGAAATGTCCTAAAACATGCTACTCTTCTCACCATTCCTCCCCCAGACCCCTCCCCTCTCTGAAAGATTCCCACTAGGAACACTTTCTTAGTTTTGATGAATCACAGATGTGACACATCCCAACCTTCAGTACTTGTAGATTTCATGATGGTTGGCAATAATAATAGTTCAGTCCCCCCACAGCAGGTTCCAAATCACACAACTATTTCTCAGTCTATCCATTTCCCCCAGAGCACAACTACCAAAGCTACAAGTAGGCTACCACCTTTCCCAGAACCAACTCTTCCATTTGACTCCCCATTGGTTGGCTTCTTACACACAATGCTCTTAAATGCAGCTTGCAACTCTGAAAAAAGAGCTGAAATTATGCTAGCTTTTGGTCCGTACCATAGCTGGATGTGTGCTAGTATATTTTGTAATTGCCATCCAAAAGCTTGTAGATTTACTGCTGGGTTGATGAGAATTAGGTATTCCTTTTTGAACGTCATAAAATTTAAAAAAGAATTGATTTAATGGTGGGATTAATTTCAGTTATGCAAAAGTTGAAAGAAACAAGAAAAAATAAAGCAAAAATTTTCTTCCATTACCTGGTTGAGGAAGGGTTTGGGTTTGGATAGGGTTGACAGACTAAATCCAATTTTGATCTTGTTGAGCAATCCAACAATTTATGTTGGCTTGAGGGATCCATTTGCTCCATCCAAGGGTGTCATGCAAGGAGAATCAACAGTGGGCCGCTACACTAAGCTACACTTTTTGACCAAAAACATGTAGCGTAGCAGTCAATTTTCTTAGTTAGCAGTGTGTAGCATTAGCTCAATTTTTACTTGCACTATGCTACCATGTAGTGTAACCAATTTTTTTTTGGGGTGCCTGTAGCAACGGTGGGCTAGCTACGCTACTTGTAGTGTTAGAATTAGGGGTGGAAATACTTCATTTCCACCTCAGCTCTCAGTCTTAATTCAAACTCGACTTCAACTCTAATTTTCTTCTTTGTCTCACTCAAAAGTTACTATCTTAATCATCATACTAGTCACGTCTAATTTTCGAACACTTGTGGGATCACTTAATTCTCAGTTCTCAGGATCAAGACCATAGGTTCTTTATTTGTTTCATTTCACTCTTATTTCTTTTTCTTATTTTTATATTCTTTATTCTGACCTTTATAATTTTATCAGTTCTTTTCCTGTCGACTCTTTGTTTATCTACAGCTTCATTCTTCTTATTATTTCTTTTCCTCATTTTATTGGTTCTTGTTCTTTTTAAGGTGATTCTTTTATCTTTTCCTTATCTTTATTTTACATTCTAGTTTTGTTATTGTATTTCATTATTTAAATAACTATAGTTCTATTTTTAAATACTGAAATAAAATTTCTTTTTAAGACTGTAAAATCAAAATGTAGCATGTAGCGTAGCGTACCGTAGTCTACACCACAAAAGTGCTACTGCTAGAGATTTTTTTTTGCAACTAACACTACTTTTTTTTGCCAAAAAAAATAAATAATTTAGTGTAGTGTAGCGTAGATGCCCCAAAATAAAGTTAACTCTTCCAAGATCTCCTATAATCTGTAGCGTAGAGGTGTTATTTTTTGAAAATGCTACGCTAAATTAATGTGTGGCTCAAGCAACCGCTATGCTACATGTGAGGATAGACCTGTTAGTTTTTTCAAGCGCTACACTTGAATATGGTAGCGCAAGCAACCAATGTAGCATAGCATGTGGTATTTACAGCTTAAGCATTCATCATTTAACTTGTGTTCTCTTCAAAAAACAGAAAAAGAAAACTTTTGAAAAATGATAAAACTTGATGGAAAAAAAAACAAGACTCAGAAAAAAAAAAAAATAAGTTGGAATTAACAACCTTTTCTGTCAAGAAAGAACTGAAACTTTTTTTTGGAAAGAACAAGTTGGAACTTTTTCTTTTGAACGAAACATAAAAAAAAAACTTTGGAAAAAAAATAAAACTTCATGAAAAAAAAAAGCTTATAAGAATAAAAACAAGAAAATATATATTTAAAAAAATCACCCTAATAGCCTGTGGAGATGATAAAGTTAATGAGGCCATTTTATTTTGTCTTAATAAGGGGATTCTGGAGTGCTGATATTAAATCAATTGAAGTTAGATGGATTTGATAGATTTAGTGCAATAACTTATGAACTACTGGACCAATTTTGTTGAAACTTAGTGAAAATTAAAGCTGAGATTGTTCTCTACAGCTTTGTTTTGTGAAATGGTTTTGTCCAAAAGTTGCTCATTCAGGAGATCTATTTGACTGAAGTTGAGTGAGCCAGTATGTGCTGATTTGGATGATCCTAAGGAAAATGTAATGAATCAAAAGCAGCTGTTCAAGGCTGTTGGTTTCATAGAAAGGATTTTAATAACCAATGGCACAATTCAAGTGAAATGGGTCCAATATTGAACCTCTATTAACCATTTTGTCAGGGGAATTCAAATGTGTAATGATTCAAAAAAATCTATTGAAGGCTTTTGGTTCAAGAGAAAGAGTTTGAAGAAACAATGAAGCAATTCAAGTGAAGTGGGTCCAACATTGAACCTCTTTTCATCATTTTTTTAAAGGAATCATTCATGGTAGTCATGAAAAAGGATAAAATAAATAAAAAAATCAACAACAGAACTTGCCAGTAATGTTAATGGCTAACTTGATGAAAAAGGATAAAATAAATAAAAAAATCAACAACAGAACTTGCCAGTAATGTTAATGGCTAACTTGAAAAAAAAAATAAAGAAAAAAGGGAGATTTAAATAGGTGTACCATGTTTGTGGGTTAGAGCTTCTTTTATATTTTTGAGTGTCTAGTTGTTGCTTTTTTTTTTTTTTTTTTTTTTTTTTTTTTTTTTTTTTTTTTTTTCTTTTCTTTTCTTTTTCTTTTTTTTTTTTTTCTTTTCTTTTCTTTTCTTTTTTTTCTTTTCTTTTTGTTTTTTTTTTTTTTTGGTGGAATTATGGGTTAGGTTTATGAGTTTTTTTTTCTTTTGGATTGTGGTTTAGGGAAAACATTTTTTTTTTTTTGTTTTTTTGTTTTTTTTTTTTTTGGTTGAATTGTGGGTTACATTAACCAGTTTCTTTTCTTTTTTTTTAAAAATCTTTTTTTCATCTTTTTTTTACTTTATTTTTTTGATGAAACTTGAGTGAGTTTTTTCTTCTTGGCGGTTGAAACCCTTAGTTTAGCAAAACTTATAGCATACCTACACCTGTAGCGTACACCACCCCAAAAAGGATGTCAATGTGCACAGATTTCCATGTTGAAACATCTCTCTAGCATCTTTCAAACATTTCTCAATAACTTCTCCTACAATCCACCAAGAGGACTCAAATATGGCATGTATTTTCCTCTAAATTACTCAATAGAATTGATCAACTTGCTGATTACAAGTCCAAAATGTTATCTTTTTCAATATTTAAGTTTGAAATCCAAACTCATTTATTATATCCAAAAAACAGAAATCTTTTCTTTTGATTGGAGCAGCGGTGGGCAGATACATTCTCCATATGGATAACTTTGAACGTAACATAACTTTTACAGTTACGTTATCTTCCAGTTCCAGATACCTGACCACAAGTTACGATATCTCCTGCAGCAAAAGGGCTCCTTTTTTGCTGGTTACGTTCCCCAGATAGTCTACAGAAACCAGGTTACGTTACATTTTTGCCCAATTTAGGATAACTTGGGTGTTGTTACGTTACGTTTTTGCCCAAATGTGGATAACAAAGGAGTAACTTCATGGAAATTTGGTGGTTTACAAAAGTTTTAATCAATATAGGAAAAATCAAATTTCCCAAGTTAACTATAAACGATCATTTGTACCAGTATTTTCCCAAGAAGCCATGTTAAAAGGGTTTCACAGTGGGAATTGAACCCACAACCTCATTGTTCATCCATTTAACAGAGGGACTCCTTAACCACTCATCGCGTGCAAAAAGGGAACGTTTGCCCCGGAGGGTAATGCTGACGCCGCGGCGGCTGCAGCTGTGTGGCCGGAGGACAATCTGACGTTCCAAGCATTGGAACATGATAACATCAGCTGCATACATCTGCATACGTTTGGCAGATCAATTGCAAGCTGATTCATGATCTATGGTACCATGCAGATCTTGCTGGATTGTCTTAATTTTGGAGATGATCATGTCATCATGTATGATGCAGTGGCTGATCCGCCTTGCATATGAATAAAATTCAAATGGAAGCCAAACAAGCGGAGGAAATTTAAATAGTTGTGGTTTATTCTCTACATGGGTGTGTTTCTTCCTCATTGCAGCAGACCTACCAATAAATCCCCAGCTCCCTTCATCGCTAACAGTAGTCCATAGTTTATTATATCCGATATAGTTAGATCATCCCAAACAAGATGAACATAAACTTTAAAAGTGCTTTTCAAAAAAATAACTCGATTGAAAATGAAGACCTCCGTGCCAAACTTTCCCAGCAAGATGAGTTGATTTCCACACTCCTCAACAAGGTTAATGCTCTGGAATTAGCTGTCTCCGGTGCCAAGAAATCCTCCAATAAGCCCGTTCCTCAAGTTCAAAAGGCAAAGACAGTCCAACCTAGTACCCAGAAGACGCCTCAATCTCTCAGCAATGGTCCAAAAAAAAAAAACCTACGGCTTCTCCAGTGACTCCTAAAAATCAAAGAGCAAGATCAGCTACACCCCAAACTCCTGGATCCGGAAAAAAAAATCCATTGCAAATGATCAAAAAGGAGCAACCCGAAGGTTTTGAGAGAACCAAGGTGAGTTTTTAATGAAATCAGGATTTTTCATCCTTAAAGCTAATTTTTTTTTACGCTTTTAGGAAGCCTTTTTTATGCACATCAAGCTGATGTGGGGTTTGATTGCCCAGCGTTCAATCCCAGCTCCTCCAGACCCCACCTTATTGAAAGAATTCAACAAAAAATTTTCTAACCCCGAGAAAATTGATGTGGTAATCCACGGAAGTAGAAATCCAAGTTTGGTCGCTGAGGCTGAGATTCAAGCGCTTCGTGATTGCAAGGCAGGCCGAATTAAAATAGGTAAAGGCATGGCCAACATCTATCAGTTATTTCTGGAATATATGTGGTCAACTTTGGCGAAACTGGGATTACGTTGTGGTGAATATTATGATCAACAAGTCAAAAATATTCAAATTTTTAATATTATTCATGGAAGGCTTCCAACATTCAATTATA
>JNCO01000687.1:0-27336 GCA_000785685.1 Uromyces viciae-fabae | reverse complement strand
TCCTTGAGCAAGGAGGAAACAAAACGATGACAGCGAATCGATAGACAAGCTTTAGACAAAGTTTCCGCTATCGACGGTGATAACGACTACACTAAAGCGACTTGAAATGAGTATATCGCCAGTCTAATAAGAAAACGAGTCGTTTCCAAGACTGTAAATCTGTTAATTTATCAGAAATAACAAACTAAAGATTGATTTCAGAAAAAGCAATAATAATAAAAAATAAAAGAAATATGAAATGAAAACAAAAACAAAGACAAAAATAAAGATAATAAATAAATACCTAAAGGACAGATGTCCTGATTAAAATAGCTGAAGAAAAAGATAAAAATGACAGATACAGAAAACCTAGTAAAATAAGTTAAATTTAAAATGATAAGCAAAAAATAATCAAAAATAGAAATAAAAGAAAATAAAGAGAATAAAAATAAGAAATGATTTTAAATACCACTAAGTGAGACTCCAAGACTAAAATTGATCTTCTGGGATTTGAGTAGCGGAGGCAGAAAGACAGAAGACAAAGGATAAAAATTCTACTTAGGAAAAATTGAAGTGGAGTGATGTGGAAGGGGTTTGAGTTAGAAGATTAGGCCCTCTGGCTAGAATAAAAAATAAAAAATAAAAAAATAAAAAATAAAATAAAAATAAAAATAAATAATAAAAAATATATTTTTGAAAGAAAATCTTAACAACAACCAGGTCTAGTTGGCTGGGCGGATGCTGACTAAACCATGTCGCCAATCAGCAATAAATCAACTTCTGGCAGCCTGATCACTTTGTTTGGAAATCCGGTGTGCTGGACAACTAAAAAACAATCAATTGTGGCTCAAAACACTAGCGAGGTTGAATTGATTGCGGTAAATTTATGTTTAAAGAAAATACGTTGGTTCTCAAATTTGTTATGTCATGATTTTAACCTGAAGATACCAAAGCCAATTATCTACAATGACAATTCTGGGGCTGTCATTTATACAAAAGAAGGAATCATAAATAGTAATTCTTGTCATGTGTTAATTAAATATCAATTTGTCAAAGATCTGGTAGATAAGAATGTAATTCAAGTAGAGCAAGTATCAACTCATGATATGTTAGCTGATATGTTGACCAAGCCCCTGGGTGCAACAAAAATTCAAAAAGCAAAAAGGAATTTCAGGATCTGCACATGTAGTTAAGGAGGAGTGTTTAATAACTTGGAAACTTAAGGATATATTTCAGTCAGATGAATAACAACAACAAGATGTGAAGAAACAAGAAAGAAAAATGAGAAATGAGAATAAAAATGCTACCTTAAGGACAGATTCTAATATAACTAAGATAGATTAATTTTTAGACTGATAGTAATTTTAAGATTGAAAAATAAAAAACTAAGAAATAAAAATTTAATCTTGATGAGTTATTTTGATGAGAATTTTAATGATGAAAAATATAAAAATAAAAATACCAATGATTATAATTATTTTGATCCAATGTATGGACTGGTGCTAGCTTTTGCTTTGATTATGATTAAGACTGAAATAAAATAAAATAAAAAATAAAAAATAAAAAATAAAAAATAAAAAATAAAAAATAAAAAATTGAAAAATGTTTTCTTGTAGTGATTTGATGATTTTGTTGAATTGTTGAGAAAAATAAAATACCAGTGTCTTGAATCCAGAACTCTTTCACACTTTTCTTCTTGTTTTTGATCTTGTTGATTTTAAGAAGATGAGAAAAAAATTTTAAGTATGATTAAACCTGAATTTTCAAAGTTAGACC
The DNA here is from genome assembly GCA_000785685.1 of Uromyces viciae-fabae. NCBI lineage: Eukaryota > Fungi > Basidiomycota > Pucciniomycetes > Pucciniales > Pucciniaceae > Uromyces > Uromyces viciae-fabae. The sequence continues at coordinate 25,581 of JNCO01000687.1, read as the reverse complement.
CCCTGGCTGAGATTAGTCTTGAATGTTGACAGTGTTAGCGGGTAACCACAAGCGCAGTTCTGACTGCGGCGGCTGTGATAAGAAGAAGCAAGAAAGATAAAAATTAAGAAAATAAAATCTCAAATAATAAATAATAAAAAATGATCATTAAATTTCAAATTCACACTACTCAACTGCAAATCAATCAAAAGACCTACAAGGCTTCAGATACATCTAGCTGTTCAGGAGGAGAGAGGTGAAGGATCAGTGGAGGTGAAAAATTGTTTTCTTTTTCATTTAAAATTGTTGGATTTCTGGTCTTATTCTCAGCATGGAGTGTGAACACTTCAATTTTGAAGTTATAAATAAGTATAAAAATCCAAACTTAATTTTTACTTTTTCTTTTCTCTGTCGACTTCAATTCATTCTTAATTTTCTCATCCACTTGATTCAACTGTATCAACTTGGACCACTTTTCACCAATTAGTGCAAGCTAGTCGACGGCCTGCACTTCGATCGGTATCTCAGCAGCTCGGTATTACTCTCTTGATTCATACCAGTCTGCTCTTCATGCAAGAAACTGATCTTAAATATTTTTCTTAAAAACTTTATTTCTTTTTCCTCTATTTCTTGTTCCTTCTCGAATAGCCTTAGTTATATTAACTTTCCTATCGTCTAAATCAAATTGATTCAATACTATCAATTGACTTTGCTCTTGTAAGACTTTATTCTTCCTCTCTTAAACCAATCTTGAACTTATTCAAAACCAAAATATTATTAGTTCATCAATAATACTTCCTCAACAACCAAATGATCTCATCTATTTAGTTGTTCTTATCTATCAAAATAACTGTTGGTTTTGTCTCTTGTTCATTTCTTTTCTTTAACTATTCTCTTCATTCTCATTGTTTTTTCAGATTTATTAACTCCTATGAAATAAATCAGTCTGGTCTTAGTTTACCATCTATAAATTTCTCACGGTTAAAAGCCAACGGGTCGATCGATCATGGATCAATTAAACTCTAACTCAAGACCATCAATCAGGGTGCAGAGTAAACCTGGACCAGAAGTTAGCAACGTTTTTAAAACGATAACACTTAAAGCGTTGGTAGAAGGCACTCCGTTACTAAACAAGGACAACTATACCTTGTGGAGATCAAAATTACAAGGGCTTTTCAAGCTCCGAGGAATTCTTCAGGCATTCAAATCAGACGACATACCTCTCAGCCCCGATTTAGATGAGGAAATGTCCGTGTATTTAATCTCAAAAATGGATCACACCACACACACGAATGTCATCACTGAAGAAAATGAAAATGATGCAAAGAAAATATGGAAGGCAGTGAAGAAATATTTTTCCTCTTCTCAATCTGCTAATCGCACTCAAATATTTTTTGATTTCTTATACATTAAATTTAAAGAAATGGAAATTGACAACTTTATCACTTCTGTTAGATCTCAACTCAAAAAACTCAACGAAGTAGGAATAATTCTTCCAACCGACATAATTGCCTATCTTCTTTTATTCAAACTACCGGAAAAACTTCAGTCGATGCGATCACAAATCATGCATAGCGACAAAGAAATCACCGTAGAACTAGTAGTTAATCATTTAATTCAATTCAAAAACGAACAAAAGGCGAATTATAATGAGCAAGCGGATTCCTCCATCATAACTAAATCGGAATTCACCATGTACAACGCAAAAATCAAATGTACAAACGGTAAGCATAACCCTGCTAACGATAAAAATCACCCTTTAAACAAGTGTTGGGCAGAAAACCCACACTTGAGACGGAATCGCCCCTCCAAGAATAAAACTGCGGAGAAAGAAGAATACTCACATCTATTCGAGTTCTTTTGTGGCCTCCACTTTATCCCCAATTCCTCTGAAAAATTCATCCTGGACAGCGGATGTTCCGTCAACATGTTTCGATCGAAAGATTTGTTCCAGTCCATTAGCTTTGGTAATCCGGAAAGCATCCATACAGGTAAACCTGGAGCTTCTCTCGAAATTAAAGGACATGGAAAAGTCATCATTAACTTGGGCGGAAACACTATCTCATTTTCGGACTCTTGCTGGGTGCCCGAAGCCACTGTTAACTTAGTCTTCCACTGTTAACTTATTCTCGTTTGGAAAACTCCTCAAACAAGGCGTCAAGTTAGAAATTCACAATAATAATGCAAGCGAACCAGTCTTTTACTTGACCAAGGACAGTAAAAAATTTCTAAAAGGGAAAATCATTAATGATCTTATGGTAATCGACATAAATCACGACATTCCTAGCCAAAGCTACTCTCTAACAGCTGATAAAGAAACTCTAGATAACTTACATCTCAAACTTGCACATGCTAGCGTGGATAGAATGAAACGTTACGCTAAACTCAACAACATCTCCGATATAAACTTTAGCGACTTTTCATGCAAACAGTGCAATCTAAGTAAGATCTCAAGGTCTTCGTTTACTTCCAAATCAACTAGAGCTGGAAACCCGATGGAAAGGCTTCATTTAGATCTCATGGGTCCCTTCAAGCCAATCGGTATCGGTGGAGCTAGATTCTCCTTGACTATAGTCGATAGTAACTCAGGATACATAGCCGCATTTCCTCTGAAAAGCAAGGATGAAACATTCATCTAATCTTTCTAATAGAAAATGAATTTAATAGAAGAAATTACTACCCCGCCGAAATATGCAGTGACGGCGGTGGAGAGTTTGTTAATGAAAAACTAGCCTCGTTCTATCTGTCTAAAGGAATAAAAAGACTCACATCAGAGCCTTATCATCCGCAACACAACGGGCGTGCAGAACGGGCTAATAGAACCATCACAGAATCAGCCCGATCAACCTTCAGCTCAAGTAATATTCCTAAGAAATTTTGGCCGGAAGTGTTCAGAAACTGTGATCTTATCTATAATCTCATACCTCTCGTTGATTCTGAATCTTCTCCCTATGAAAAATGGCACAATAAATCACTACCCAACAACTACATCAAACCGATATGATCGAAAGTAACTTTTCTCAATCTTGCTCCTGGATCAAAGTCTAAACTTGATGAAAAAGGTCTACCTGGTTTGTTAATAGGACATCTCCCTGATCTTTTATCTTATCGAATATTGACTGCTTCTGGTGCTATAGTGTCAAGCAAACACATTCGCTTCGAAGGTCTTCCTGACATATCTGAAATCCTGAGCGACTCTGAAGAAGAACTTGCGGAATCCAATGAAAAACAGCCTATTTTAGTTCAAGATCAAACTAGATCGGCTGACTCTTCTCTAGATAACCTTCAAATAGACTCTCCGGACTCACCGACTATGAATCTGAAAGATGAATCAGTTTCGGAAAATGATGAGTCATCTGACAATATCATCTCTGAACTTTTACCTGGTAATTTCAAAATAGGCAATCAACGCAGCCTTAGAGATCGAACAACAATTCAAAAACCGTACAATCCTGATTTCGTTAGTTACTACACTCCGAAAACCTACAAGAATGCGCTTACTTGCTCTGATAGCGACAAATGGAAAGAAGCGATCCAAGCTGAACTTAATACTGTAGAATCTTTAAACGTTTGGGAAGACTGTCAAATAGATAACCCTCCGAATGTTTTGAACACCACATGGGCTTTTCGTATTAAGGATAACACGCATGGTGAGCCAGTAAAATACAAAGCCAGGATATGTGTGCAAGGGTTTAATCAAAAATACGGAATTGATTTTTTTGAAACCTATGCACCGACAGGCAAAGTAGCCTCCCTTCGAGCTCTTCTTCTGTATGCTGCAAACAGGAATCTTAAAATAGCTCAATTCGATGTCAAGGGAGCCTTCTTGCACTCTCCCTTGAAAGAATCTGTGTACATAAGAACGCCAAACGGTTCCGATAGAAAATCCAGTTACCTTAAGCTCAACAAATCTCTCTACGGATTGCGCCAAGATCCTCTAAATTGGTATTTAACCCTTGTCGATTGGATTAAGAATCAAGGTTTTACTGAATCAATCAGTGACCCTTGTCTATACCTCTCAACCGACGGTCTCTCGGCCTTATTTTTCCATGTGGACGACATCATCTTGGTAGGAAATGTCGACAATTTCAAACAATCCTTCAGTGAAAAATTCAAAGACTCCTCATGTCACGAACCGAAAACCATACTTGGGATGAGATTCGAACGCATAAATGACTCAATCCTTCTTTCACTTCCGAATCATATCAACACTGGCCTGGACAACATAGATGTTAGCAAAGTTCGGCAAGTAAGAACTCCTTGTACCCCCAATATCAAGCTGCTTCCTGCAGAAAACGAGGACGATGAAAACTTTCTTAAACTCAAAGTTAATTACCGCTCCGCAATTGGTCGTTTAAATTACATTGCGGGCCTTGGACGGCCTGACATCAGTTACGCCGTTTCATCACTAGCTAGATTTAATGAAAAGCCAGGTCTTTCCCACTGGGGCGAAGTCTTACACTGCTGGAAATACCTGGCGCAAACAAAAGATTTTAAGCTCAAATTAGACGGCACTATCAATTCATCCAATATCCTTTCTTACAGCAATTCAAATTGGGCTGATGATCCCCTAACTAGACTATGATTGGTCGTTTAAATTACATTGCGGGCCTTGGACGGCCTGACATCAGTTACGCTGTTTCATCACTAGCTAGATTTAATGAAAAGCCAGGTCTTTCCCACTGGGGCGAAGTCTTACACTGCTGGAAATACCTGGCGCAAACAAAAGATTTTAAGCTCAAATTAGACGGCACTGTCAATTCATCCAATATCGTTTCTTACAGCGATTCAACTTGGGCTGATGATCCCCTAACTAGACTATCGCAATCCGGTTTCATTTGTACTTTTAACTCATCTCCGCTTTATTGGACCAGCCGTCGCCAACATAACATTACCTACTCCTCCACCGAAGCTGAATGTGTCGCGCTCTCAGACTGTCATCAAGAAGCGCGTTGGATGTGGAATCTAATAGAGGAGATCTTCCGAAAAAACTTACAAGCCTCAGTGCATTACATTGATAACAAGGGATTGGATGATAAACTTAAAAAATTCGGCACCAATTCAAAGACAAAATTCATTGATCTCCGAACTAAAGGCTTGAGGAAGGACATTGAAGACAGTCTCATCAAAGTCTACCTTATCAGTAGAGATTATAATGTTGCTGATGGCTTAACCAAAGCAGCCGATAAATTCTCCGTTAACCAGCTGGTCAACTTTGTAACTTGATCAGACTGTTATGAATCATGTCGGCGTGTTGGATTTCTGGTCTTATTCTCAGCATGGAGTGTGAACACTTCAATTTTGAAGTTATAAATAAGTATAAAAATCCAAACTTAATTTTTACTTTTTCTTTTCTCTGTCGACTTCAATTCATTCTTAATTTTCTCATCCACTTGGAGCACTTTTCACCAATTAGTGCAAGCTAGTCGACGGCCTGCACTTCTATTGGTATCTCAGTAGCTCGGTATTACTCTCTTGATTCATACCAGTCTGCTCTTCATGCAAGAAACTGATCTTAAATGTTTTTCTTAAAAAACTTTATTTCTTTTTCCTCTATTTCTTGTTCCTTCTCGAATAGCCTTAGTTATCTTAACTAGCCTATCTTCTAAATCAAATTGATTCAATACTATCAATTGACTTTGCTCTTGTAAGACTTTATTCTTCCTCTCTTAAACCAATCTTGAACTTATTCAAAACCAAAATATTATTAGTTCATCAATAATACTTCCTCAACAACCAAATGATCTCATCTATTTAGTTGTTCTTATCTATCAAAATAACTGTTGGTTTTGTCTCTTGCTTATTTCTTTTCTTTAACTATTCTCCTCATTCTCATTGTTTTTTTTTTTGCTGATTTATTAACTCCTATGAAATAAATCAGTCTGGTCTTAGTTTACCATCTATAAATTTCTCAAAAATTATTTTCTTTCGTTATCGGTCTTCTATAAAGTTATCATATTTTCAGTATTGATTCTAAAAGCTATTTTTCTTCAATTATTTCAAAGGCTTTTCCTTATTACCCAAAAAATTCTGAACTAAAAAAAGATGAAATCTAGAATTAATTGTTTTCATATATTCAAATATCAGGTATAAAAATATTTCATTCTTAATTCTAAGTTTCCTATTTTGTTACTAAAAATTGTTTTGTTTAATATTTGTTTTCAAGTTATTTTACTGCTATTAGTCATTTAATTACTGCAATAAAGAATCAATACTCTAAACTCTTACAGATTGGACCCTAGTGAAATACTGAAAATGAAAGCTGAGGAATTCTGTCAGGTTGAATCTGATGAGGGGAATAATTCTCAAAGTAGTTGATTCCCTTTTTCCCCTCATTTTAATTAAATCATCTTATTTTATCTCTTTCAATTATCACTTCTTGTTTTTATTTCTCTCTAAATTCTCTTTATTGGTATTTGTTTGAATGTTTGTCACGTTTCTATTGGTTTTTTATGAAGCAAAGGAAACAAAAATGAACCAACTATGTATGCAACGTTTCATTGAAGGAGTATTTTGAAAAAGAGAGAACAATTTGGGAAAGCAAACTAAAAGTTTTTCTTTGTTGGTTTTGGCTGTCACACTATGGTTTGTTGCTAAATAAGTGAGTCAATATAAGATTATAAACACACATAAGGATATAAAATTTGATAAAATGAGAAAAAAGAGGGAAAGAAATAAATTTATAAAAAAGAGGGAAAGCAAAGACAATGCTGCAACAGCTACACAAAGTTAATTTAGTGCTTCTACTTTCTGTAGTGTAGCAGTCACCTGCTAACTTCCTGGGGATTTAGCATTGGATGTAGCTCTTTTGCCTTAAATATAGTACTACTTTAGCTTTTGAACAGCTAGATTAATTTCTAAGAATTTTTAGCTTAGCATTCCAAGGCCGCTAAAGCTACATATTAGCTGTATATGTACCTTTTAGCTGATACCTGCAGCTATTGTAGCTGATAAATGGAGCTGATTTTGAATTAGTGCTCAGAAATTTGGTTATTTCTAGAGTCTGAAAACGCCTTCTGCTGCACTAACAAGTAACATTTTTTTTTTTCTGCTAAAATAATTCAAGGATGTTCTAGTGTAACTAATCCTCAAAATGAATTCAAGGATGTTCGAGTGTAACTAATCCTCAAAATGTCACTGTACAATATTTGGTCCATATTTTGTAACATAACTTACATTTTTCCATAATACAAAAAAATTCTTTTAAATTTTTTAGACTATCAACTCTTCTCTAACTTTGTGGAAAATAACCCTCACCCCTCTTTTTGGTGAGCTAAAATTATTAAAGTAAATAAAAAATTCTGTCACACAACAAAGCGACTTAGCCGGATTATTTTTTATGTCATACAACAAAGCAACTTGTCCGGATTATTTTTTATGTCATACAACAAAGCAACTTAGCCAGATTAAGGTTTACAGCGCAAGACTGATCTAATCAAACATTCCTTTTCCGTTAACCCGCTGCTCTCACTTAAATCCTCTGAATCCATAATCTTTACCGTTACAACCTTTCTTCACATATGTAGCATTCAAGTTTCCTTTTCCAGACTCTTTACTCTTTGCTTGCACTGGGTGGAAAATGACAACAACTCCTCTCCTCGCCTTTGACAACCATTGGCCTGATATAGATGTTTTCATCCTCCTTTACATCTGGTTGTTTCAACCTCCTTGTAGTAATAACCAAACCAGTTGTATTAACTTTTCCTTAACAACTTGTTTCTACGTCAAGACTGTACTTCTTATATGCTATGACTCTCTCACTTGTCTCATGCCTATGCATTGTTTTCCTTCATCTATAAAAGCACTTGTTCTTTTTCTCTCTTTGATGTTCCTCACACATTAGATTAAGTTTCCTATCTCAAGCATTTCCATTAAGCCTTCAGAGCCTCACACTTAAAAGATCCCCTTGAAGTAAATATTTGAATCTCCTTCAAAGACTTGACTCCCATTCCAACTTCAACTAAAAGAACCTCAAGCAGCAGCCTATTGATTTTGGTCTTATCTCTCTTCACTCCTAGTTCCCACCCAGCTGCCTACACCAGCCACCATGTGACAGTATGTCATCTTTTTTGGTCAACTCACTTCTTCCGGTTACCCATTAAAACCACTTTTCCTCCCTTCTTTGTATTAACTTCCTTCAACCTCACTATGCCTGTTTCCCATTCCCCCACCTCTGATCATTTCACCTCCACTGCTTGTACCAACGCTCCTTGTAATACAGTGTTGGAGGCTACTCCTTGTGCACCCGCACCACGCCTGTGAGCTGGGTGAGCTTTTTACTACTTATCTCTACTGCCTCTAGGCCGTGATAAGTAGTACATAAATCTACAGAAGTTATAAATATATTTATAAATTCTGGATACTCTGAAACAGAGTGTCTTCACGCTTTTACAGTGGAGCTCCAGTCTTATATTTAAGAGGAGAGGTTTGAGGTGAAAACCTTCTAAGCTGAGTTTTTTAAGGATACAGTCCTTCTAATGTATTAGAAGGAGAAGAGAGCCCTGTAAGTTAGTTAAATTAGAGTAATAATTTAGACTTACTTTTATCTTCAAAATATAATTTCTACATCTAAAAGAATTCTAAGTACTGTGTCTAAGTTTTTATTGTTTCTAATTAAGCTAATCTTTAATCTCAGAGAATAGAGGGGTATTTATACTCTTTTCTTCCCCAAGGAAGAATCCCTGTATTTCACGGATTAAAGTTGTTCAGATTGGGGATGAAATCCCAATCAATTAAGAAGGAAATTAATGGCACATGATAAGGTTAAATTATATACCCTTTATCATGTGCAAGGATATTTATTTCAACAAGAAAAGATAAACAGATTGGGGAATCTGCAGGATATATTTTCAAGAATGTGATCTTAGAAAATAGTATGCGCTTTTTTATCTTAAACTTAATTTTTATGAAAAAAGTTATTTTATTTTTATTTTTGTTTTTATAATTATTCCATGACTCCATGGTGGTTTGAACCTGGGTCCTAGGATTTTATTTAACAGTAAGGCAAGCCTTAACTGTCACCCCGCGCAAGGGGGTGATGAAAGTTAGTTTTCGTTGCGCCGACGAAAACCTTAAGACTCGGCCCCCACGCGTCCCAGCTGCTGAAAGGCCTTTCATCACCTGTCCCAGATTTCCTCCCCAGCTTGGCAAACATCGAACCCATTCTCAGCACATTGATGTAACCACACCACTGCACATTGATGTAACCACACCACCTCAACATCAACATAACCTCAGATCAACCACAATGTACAAGATAGGAGATCTATGACTCTTCACAGTGATCCAAGAATACTTTCATTAATGAGGACCAGAAGTATCAGAGTAAATTTTAAGTCATCTTACTCATTCTAGACTTGTCCAATACACTCATACTTCTTCCATCCTCTTTCCAATTTTCACACTTCTCAGGTTGTCTAATGTCGCTAAGCTGGCTTTTTTTTGCATCTGTATTGATTTTAATGATAATGAATTGTCTTACTGGGAGGCTATTCACTTATTTGTTGAAGTGCTTGGTACACCTTCTATTGTTTTCTTTTTCAAAATCAGGAAACTTAGCAGTATTTTGTCTTGGTTTCATGATTGATATGTCTCTTTTGTTTAATAAATTTTTTATATTCCAAACAAAAAAAAAATGAATGGTGACTAAATAGATAAATTTTTTGGTAATTGTGTGAATTGGATTTGGTTTTCCAATTCCATAGAGCTTATTCAACCTTAGATCAAGTTTTCTTAGCTGGAAAAGTACAAGAAGCTTTTAAATCAGTCATCTTAGAACAATTGGATTATTTAGCAAGAACAATTAGATTTTTTAGCGAGAACAATTTGATTATTTAGCAAGAACGATTAGATTATTTAGCGAGAACAAGTAGATTATTTAGCAAACCTTGGTGAGTTCTTCACAGCTCTTTTTCTCTCTTATACATATATTCACATATATTCTATTAATCACAAAGACTATTCTTATTTTGTTGTTGTGGTATGTCACAAGTGTTTTGTTTTTTTTGTTTTTTTTTTTAAATAGGAAGAAAGGGAAAAGAGCATGAAGTATTTTTATCCACTTAGCGTTGGTTTGAGGTTTGAAGCACGAAAACTATTTAAAATACAAGATTTTTATAATATCTTATTGAAATAAAATAAGTACTTGAGATGAAACTTACTGTTGATGATACACAACGACGCCTACTGGCGGTTGGGAAAACTGACATGAGCTTGCGGTAAAGAGTAAAAAGAGGGACAGAAAAATAAAAGGATTAAATTGAAACTATTAAATTGACCATAGATAGGCACTATTCAAATGGTGATGCCCGTCTTGACTCCTCCTTGACAAGCTTCAAGTCCTGATTTCTAGTTTATGGTAAGTATATCAATGCCAGATGATTTAAGAAAACAAAAGGAATTGAGTAAAAGCAAAAAAGAAAAAATTGTTTTTGCAAAAGGAAACATGAGGATTTTCACTTTTTTTCTTTTTGCAGTGAAGATATGAAAATACACCAAGGAAGAACAAAAGATAGCACTGACTTCTCTGTAGTTTTGAACTTGATCATCCAATTTGATCATATTTAGAGTGATTTCATTAATTCTAGCTTCCCTGTTGCATTGCCGGAGGTGGTGTGGTTATGTCAATTTTGCCGACAGGTGATGAGAGGAGGAGGCAAGCGGGCAGGTGAGGGAATCTGGGACAGGTGATGAACGGCCTGTCAGCAGCCGGGACGCGCTGGGGCCGAGCTTGGAGGTTTTTGTCAGCGCGACAAAAACTAACTTTCATCACCCGCTTGCGCGGGGTGTGTTAGACTAAGACAGTTATTATTTTTTCCTACTTCTTCAATATCTATAAGTAAAAACATAATAATAATGAAAATATAATAAAAAAAATATAATAATTAAAAAATATAAATTATTTGCAGTTTTCAGACATGAAATATGTCTGGAGGCTGACAACGCCCTACAGCCTTGGAAGCTCTCCCTTCTAATGTTTCCGCCGCCCGGAATAATCATACTCACACTTTGCCTAACACTGGTCTACCAGACAACGACAAGGGAAATGACACCTTCTAGAACGCGCTGGGAGCTCCTCTCAACCACACCCCTTGAGTTACCTCCAAGAATTCTGCCGCTCCACTCGCTTCTCCCACCGGCAATGCTCTTGAAGATGCTGTGCGACTCCTCACTCGGATTGACGCCTGGGGAAGCACTGCTGCTCCGAGGCAGAATGCTTTTAAAACTCCAGAGATGAAGAAGCCCAATACTTATGAAGGCCCTTCCTCAGCTAAGTTTTGTTTGTATCTCCAACAGTGCAAACTAATTTTCCTCAACGACCCTCAGAATTTCCTCAAAGATTGTTGTAAAACAGTCTGTTGCTCCTCCTACGTTTCTGGAAAGGCCTTTGAATGGGTCCAAACTTACCTCAAAGTTATCAAGAATGAAGACCCAGATTTTTTGATGAACTCGTGGAACAAGTTTGAATATCAGCTCTTCACCCTCTTTGGCAATCCCAACAAACTGTGAGCCACCGAGTACAAGCTCAAAAACCTTTCTATGTGAAAGGAAAACCATTCATACAAATACATTGCTTCCTTTTGGGCTCTTCAAACCCGCTTGGATGGTTAAAGCAACCACACTCTCATGTTTTATTTTGCAAAGGTTTGCCAACTCACATTATGGACCTTCTCTCGCAGAACCCGGAACCCATAACCTTGCTCAAGTAATTGGTAGACCACACCCTCAAGATCTACATTTGCTATCACAAAAGTCAGAAAGCAAAGAAGAGGGAAACTTCCGGCCAACCTCACCAGGAAAAACCAAAGAAAGATGGCTCCAGCAAACCTCATCAGCCCGCGACTCACTCGTGCAAGGCCACCAAACCAAATGCTCCTTCAAAAACTAGCGGAGGTTTCTTGGCACTCTCCATTGAGTGCTTTCCTTTAACTTTATCTTTCATTTTGTTTGAACTAGCTGCCATGTTTACTTGTAATTCATGATTAACTTGATGTCAAATTTTGTTGTGAGACTAGTGTAACACATATGCAAGTCAGCTCCAATTGATGTAGAACAAAACATGTCCACCCTGATGTACCCACGTACATCAGGGTGGACATTTGGCTGATGCAAGGCCCCAGGGACCTTGCATGTTCAGCCTTTTGGGACAAAAAATTAAGGTGAGCTTATAGCCATGTGAAACTTCTACATGTGAAATTATGGTGAGTTAAAATTAATATCAGCTCCAATTGGCTTCAAGAATATAGATCATTTACAATTTCAGTGAGGATGGGGTCTGACCAAGTTCCTGCAAATTGTTCACTGCAAGAACTTCCTATAGAGTGCCAAAAAAGATCCCCTAGTGAAAGGTCCCTGAAGAGATTGCCAAGGTCCTTGGCACTGACGGGAAAATCAACTCCTATGAGAAAGACTGGCTTGCAAAACTTGGTCTTTGCTCTTATTGTGGAGCTAAGCACTGGAGGAATGTGCAAAGTGTACCGCTGCTGCTGCCCGTAAAGCACCCCAGTTGGGAAAAGATTGAGTAGTTCTTATTTTACACATGAAAATAAGTACTTTTCTTTGTGTAGGAGTCCCCTTGACCCTGAGCCTAAAATATGCCTTGTGCAGACTGATCTTCTAATCAGATGGGACTTATTCTTTTCCATTATTCAGTTCCCTATTCTTTTCTCATTTCTTTGGGAGCTATCCACTCCTTTATCAGTCAGAACTTAGTAAGTTCATCTGGGTGTAAAATCATGAACCTCCAAACACTCTTACCCCTCTTTACTTTCCATTCTCTTTTGGAGCCTATGCAATGGCTCTTGAAGAAAGTGTTAAGAATAAAGCATCAGCTCATCTTATGTGTGTACACTCAAGTCAACCAGTTCATCCAACTGTCACAGGATATGCCATATCAGAAGAAACACTATCATTAATGAGGGCGACAATGGAACAAAAAGGCCCCTCATTGGTAGGGCTCAAACCTGGAACCTCAGCACAATAAACAGCCACACTGGTAGTGGCAGACTTATCTGACTCAACTATGGATTCATTTGTTGGCTATAGCTCAAAGCAGCTCACAACCATTATCAATAAGAATACAATAGATCTAGAAAAGATAATCAAAAGCATTGATGCATTCAAGAATGTGAAGGAACAATTAGCGGCCAATAAAGGCCAAGTTAGTAGAAAGGACCCACAGTAAAATCACAGCATTTATTTTGCCAAAACAGAGCAATTGCCGTGTTTTTGGCTTTTTTTTTAGCCAGCACATGGCAATTGCCATGTTTTTTGGCCATTCCAAGGCAATTGCCGTGGAATGTCCAAAAACCACCGCAGGGCGATTGGGGTTGCCGTGCGGTGGCTAAAACTTTAATTCAATAAGGTTTTAGTTCTGCGGGCGCATACCATTGCCGTGCTGTGTTCACCCTGCAAGACAAAAAAATCGCTGAACTCAGCATCAGAACTGATAATACTTCAAATAGAACACAGGAATTATCTCTTCTTGGGTCAGCTACAACAATTAAATTCAAAGTGTCAGATTCAAATAGTGGCACACGCTGTGGTACTCAAAAGTGGGCTCAATAAAAAAATTATTATTTCACTCTGAAGGAGCAGGAATTCTTGACCCAAATTAACCCCTAGTCACTCACCAAAGCCATATCAATAACTCCACTAGTTTAAGAGCTACTCAAGGCAGAAGACTTAAATAGGGTACTTAGAATTATTTCACAACATCACAATCATTATGAATATAGCTTTATGGATCAAGTCTTAACTTTGTGTTATTTTTAAAATTATTTAGTAAATTTGCCAGGGGTCTTAAAATTAAAATTAGGGGTTTAGCAACGTAGACTTAGAAAATTTTCTCACACTTAAAATTTTTTTTCATCTTCTATTTCTGATACAATCATAAGAAGGTCTTTGTGAACTGGACAGAAGACTTTGGTATTTATTTATTTCAACTCACTCATCATCAAAATTCACAGTACATTAACCTCATTTATTTTACTCAGTCTCCTCCAGATTTTATTATTCTTATATTCAGATTTAAAGATTAAAATTATAATCAAACACATCAGCTCTGGTATTTTTATTTTTTATTTTTTATTTTTTATTCTTATTTATTCTATTTTATTTTTATTTATTTTATCTTATCATACTCATCTTCAAAACATTTTTCATTATTAGTCTCATACACCAATCAGCAAAATCATTTCTCCAGCTCAGTATAGTTTATTATTTTATTCTTGGATCTTGTCCTTAAAGGTAGAACAACACTCTTATTTTGTTTCTTTAATCTTATTTTTATTTTATTATTTTTTCTTTATTTGTTTTCTATTTTTGTTTATTATTTTTGCTGATTGAAATGTTATCCTTAAAGTTTTACCTTTATTATCAAGAAAATAATATATAAGTCAATAAACCATAACAAATACCCCATAATCCATATCTACTATCACATATGCAATGCAAGTTTCATAGATAAGAGGCTATGACCTCATTCACTGTACATATTCAACTACCACAGAATACACACACACTCACACATGTTTAGAAAGCCTCTAACCTCATATTACAGTTCCCAATTGTTTCAAAAGGGATTAGCCCACATGTCTGGAAGGAGATAAGATAAGATACACTAGCACTGATGTCATGTCTATGCACTGTATGATTTTCTGACACCCTGTTTGTTGTACCCTGTTTTCACCACCATTTGTCTATATAAGCAGCTCTCTCCTCAGTGTTTTCCCCCATCTAACCCCCATTGGATCATAATCTGATTTATCAGAAAAATTATCCCCATAAATAATAATAAATAAACCTTACATACATACCTTCAAAGGAATAAATACTTCAAAATTCATTGAACTCTTCAGTGTGTAGCCATTCCTCACATCCATCTTTAAATTTCTTAAAGAGCCATAAAGGACTTGACTCACATCCTTGCTCTCACAGCTATCCTGCTGTCTTGATCACCTTTCTTTCCCTCAACCAAATCTGAGTGCAGGAAACACTCTCTTAAACTTCCATTCTTCTTACCATCACCAGGTGTAGCTTTGCTCCCTGTCACTCCCATACTTGGCTCCTTCTAAGACTTTCTTGTCACCCCAGGAAGGCAGAGTCTTCACTCCATCATCCCTTCCTAAATTCTGCTATTAGGGTTAAAATCAACTTTAGCCTCTTTTAGAGTCTCACAACGCCCCACCTGTTTCCCCCCTGCCTATTCTCAATGGTCCAACAGCTAAGCTACAATTAGCTTTTAGCGCCCAGCTAATTAGCGGTTTTATACTACAGCTAAATTTTTTTGGCTGTAGCTGTTTTTTGGACCAGCTAAAGCTAACCCCTGGGGGAAATTTTTTTTCTACGCTAAATGTAGTGGAATTTTAGCTTCAGGGCGCTAAAAGTCCGCTACTTTAGCTAGCTAAAAGCTAATTTAGCCGATAATTAGCGTTAGTAACAGCTAATTTAGCTGATGTTAACAGCTAGTTTAGAGGGGGTTTAATTGCAATAAAATAAAAAATTAGGTGCAGTAATAGCTAAGTTAGCGGGGGTTAAAAGCCAATTTAGCGCTTTAGAAGGGGTTTAATTTCAATAAAATAAAATAAAATCTATGTTTCATATTTTTTGGATGTATTTAAATGGGGGGTGTCAAATATATCCAAATCAGCTGTTTCCAAAAAACTTGAAATTTCTGATTTCAAAAAAATTTTTCTTTTTTTTTTTGTTTTTTTTTTTTTTATATATATATGGATCACTGCTCCGTATATATGGTGGAAAGAAGAAAAAAAATTGTATATAATTTTTCTATTTCCTATGCTAGGTATGCTTAAAAAATTTTTCTGTTAAAAATATTTTTTTTTTTTTTTTTTTTTTGTCACATGCTTTATGTTTTTGTTAGTTTTGATTTATTTTTTTAGATTTAGGAAAATAAAGATATGTTTGATTTCAGCAAAAAAGAAAAAATAAAAATAAGAAAAGAAAAAAATGAAGAAGACAAAAATAAGAAAAATACCTAAAGGACAGTTGTCTAGACAAAAATGCGCTGAAGATGACGAAGATAAAAAATAAGGAAGATACAGACACAACTAAGATAAAATAATGTTAGTGATTAAAATAAAAATAATAAACCAGGTAAGACTGAGGCTCCAGATAAGACAGTGATCTTTGGTGAGAAGTGAATAAGATAGGCAAAGATAAAGAAAAATAAAAGAGAAAAAAGAAAAGAAAGGATGATGTGGAAAGGGGTTAAGAAAAATAGACCCCCTGGCAGATTCAAGCTTGAAAATCCAACTTAGAAAATTAACATATTTAAATGAAATGAAAAGAGTGAAATACAAATAAAATTTTTGTTTTTTTTTGTCACATGCTTAATGTTTTTGTTAGTATTTTTTTTTTCATCTTTTCCACCTGAGTAGAAGATTGGGCAGCGATTCAGCTTCATCAATAGTAGCCTGAGCATGTGAGAATACTCCACCTGCTTTTAACCCTTGTTGCAACCACATATGGCTGCTGACACACCTCTCAATTGTTGCAGCACCCAAACTGCTTCTTGAAGACAAACAAACATTTTCAGCAGCTGAGAATGTCCTTTCCACTGTTTCTGAGCTTCCTGCACATGCCAGAGAGTCTCTTTCAACTTCTGATAACAATGGAAACTCAGAAGCATGAGTCTGAAACACAAAAGTCACACACCAATTCAGCTTTGTGATGGCTGGTTATTCAAAATTAAAGGCATATGAGAGTCACCTTCCACCATTGAAGTGGATCCTCCTTACGTCCCAAAGGCCACACCCCATCCTTATATTTCTTCAGCTCATCCTCTTCTTGTGATGCATGGCTATGCATTGGATAATAATTGAATTTGTCTGAATCCTCACACGATTCATTGGCAGTCATTTCTGTGGCCTCTACCAATAGCAAATTCTTATTTCTAATTTCCATTTTTGCCTTGAATGTGTCATGGAGAAGCTCTTCAGCATAGTCAAGGTATTCAGGGAACCAGTCAGAGATGAGTGAGAGTCTCCAGGCTGGGTGTAATATTTTTGCCAGCAAGATTGAATCACATTTGAGCGCTATAAACAGGTACTTTTTGGCAAGTTGAATCATGGGGTTGAAAATTGCTTTTAGTGGTTTGAATTCAGGGAGTTTCGCTTTTTTTTTGGAGTAAGTCAATTAGTCGGTAAAAATCATAAAGGACCATTGATGCAGAAGGTCCATCTCCCTCCATACATAGAGTAAGTGCTAAAAATTCCTGTTGAATAAGAGTTAAGAAGTATGATCCAATGGGGGGAACAAGATCATGAACCAAAAAAAATTCACTAACCTCTAAGACTGAGTTAAGGATGTTAACATGTTCCCATTCCTTTTGTGATACCTCATATCCCTTGTAGAAGTGGTTGGCAGAAGACCGACCTGTGTATTTATCTGACTCGTCATCAAGTAGCTGTCCAATGACCTTGCGTGCTGAGTATGCACGCTGCCAGCAATTGTAAGAGACATTCCATCTGATTTCATACCCGGCGATTAAAGATGGCCCCATGTAGCCCAGTTGTTTTGCCTTCAGCTTGAATTCGGCTCGTCAGGCTGTTGATGAGGAAATACGTTGACAAATGTAGTCAACCTAGAGCAGCAAGCAAGGAGGTCAGATTTATTCATTTATAGATCATGGTGCAGGTTATTTTTCTGGTATGGGCCTCACCTTCAGCAGCGTGTAACCTATTCCAAATGTGGGGTCAGGAAATACGTCGACAAATGTAGTCGACCTAGAGCAGCAAGCAAGGAGGTCAGATGCATTCATTTACAGATCATGGTGCAGGTTACTTTTCTGGTATGGGCCTCACCTTCAACAGCGTGTAACCTATTCCAAATGTGGGGTTTTCAGGATTCTTACCAGGATCCTCCTCTTTGCTGGAGTTGTCATCATCACCAGAGTAGGCTTCATCAGAGGCATTGTCAGGATCAAAATCATCTATCTCCTTGTAATCGGATGGTAAAATCTGTTGAATGTCAGGATCCTCAAAGTTGGTTTTGGTGTTGGTGTCTTCATCAACATCTGTGATAGTATCAAGCCTGGGGAAGTAGTCAGGTTTTGTTGAGGGAGCTTTGAGAGGTTGTTTGAGCTTCAGATACTTGGGACCAGCTCCCAAGATTAGAGCCACTACATGGCAGAAGCAGTGTGGATGAGTGTTGAGATAATTGGTGAAGTCGCCACCGCTCTTTGTCATGATTCTTGCCAGATCTTTGGCCATGGTGAAATTATTGCTGCCAGTATCTGTTGTTAAAGACCCTAAGGGAAGAATAGATTTAAGTTGAGTCAGGAGGCAAAAAGACAGGGAAAGCGAGTCATATCATTACCAATCTGTTTATGTAATCCATGTTTGACTAAAATATTTGCAAAAGGTGCAGCAAGATATCGCCCGTTGTGGTGCCAGGATACATACTTGATGGCCAGATGGTGAGAAACATACTCCCAACTTTGGTTGATGTAACAGCAAAAAATAACTATGAAAGCTTTGTGGTTACCTTTGGTTGTCCACACATCAGAAACCAAGCTGATTTTGGATCCAGAGTCCTAGATGGTTGGAAAATGGAGGATAAATCAACAATACAAGATGGAAAACAATTGAAATGAAAGAATAACTAACCTTAATAGATTGAATAACACCAGATTGGAGGTTGAGATATAGCTTGTGTGATTGTTGGGCGGCCCAGGTTCGAGAAAAGATAGTCAAGTTGACATTTCAGTAATGGAAAGCTACACCAAGTAGATAATCATCAAATTGGGTCCATGGAAGCGAGTGTTGTATCACCCAGAAGACTAGGATCTGATTCAAGGTGTTTTTATTAAACCGACCCTTTTGAAAAAATGACATGAGTGTACCAGAGGTGGTCTTCTTTTCTTTAGCTTCTAATTTGTCTGTTACACTTGCAGGGAGGTTGGCCCCTTTGCTTATGGCATTAGCTCGTCCTGAACAAGGCGTGCAAAAAATTTTTCGGTTGTTTGAGCCATCCCGATGAGTCTTCATGTTTGAGTTGGTTGATTGATTGACCTGCTCAGACTTGGGGCACCAGCGACACTTGTTGGTGAGTTTTCCTTTTGGCTGGGGTTTTGGCAAAAAATTGGGAAAGTAAGAAAACAAGTGAGAAAAGACAGAAGTCAGGCACTGACCTGATTGGGTCCTGGAGCTCCTGGGAAGTAGTAAAGCTTAGGATGATGGAAGCCCCCTTTGATAGACCTTGGTTTTCTTTCATTGACATTAGCATTTTCAATATCTGAATCTTTCTCCAAATAAATTACATCCACATCTTCATCTGGAGATAGCCGTTTGGATTGGCAAGGCTGGTACTGAAGTTAAGGATGAATAAATTTCAGATTGGTTAAAGTATCTAACAATGAAATGGAAAACATACCGGCCAAGCTTCTCTAGGTGGTTGCAGCTCAGAGTTCAGGCTGGCTGGAATTTGAGTTGGCCTATGGACTGACTGTGATGGTGGTGGTTAATAAGTTGGAAACTTAAGGATATATTTCAGTCAGAAAAATAAAAATAACAAGAATAGAAAGAACAAGAATAAAGAATGAGAAAGAAGAATAAAGCGCTACCTTAAGGACAAATTCTAGTATAAATAAGATAGACTGAGATTTTTAGAATAGTAATAATTTTTAAGACTGAAATAAAAAACTAAGAAATAAATTTTAATCTTGATGAGTTGTTTTGATAAGAATTTTAATAATGAAAAATATAAAAAATAAAATACCAATGGTTAAGATTATTTTGATCCAATGTATGGACTAGTGCCAGCTTTTGCTTTGATTCTGATTAAGACTGAAAATAAAAAGTAAAAAGAATAAAAAATGAAAAATAAACAATAAAATTGAAAAGTGTTTTCTTTTAGTTATTTGATGGTTTTTAGTTATTTGATGGTTTTATTGAGTTGTTGAGAAAAATAAAATACCAGTGTCTTGAATCCAGAACTCTTTCACTCTTGTCTTCTTGATTTTGATCTTGTTGATTTTTTAAGAAGATGAAAAAAAAATTAAGTATGATTAAGCCCTGAATTTTCAAAGTTAAGCCCTCTGGCTGATAATATTCTTGAATGTTGACACACCCCCATGCTTGATGCCGCTAGAGCTGAAAAAAAGTTAGTCATTAATGGTCTTCAGAGCTCTTGTTATTGAAATTCTTCCTACTGGTTTTGTCAAAAAATCTGCTAAATTCATTGTGGTTTTTACGTATTCTAATCTTATTTTTCTTAATTTAATTTCATTTCTAATAAAGTGAAATGTTAATGACATGTGTTTTGTTTTAAAATTATTATGATTTGATTCATTGTTAGCTAATTCTATGGCGCCTTGATTGTCTTCATAAATTGTTGTTGGCAATGAGAATTTAATATTGAAAATTTTATTAAGCAGTATCTTTAGCCACATTATTTCCTTTGTCACATCACAAATTGCTTTATACTCAGCTTCAGTTGAAGAAAGTGAAATTGTTGATTGCTTTTTAGACCGCCATGAGACCACATTGTTATTAAAAATCACTAAACAACCTGAAATTGATCTACTAGAGTCTGGACAATTGGCCCAGTCTGCGTCTGTGTATGCTAGTAAAGAATTTGTTTTTGAGTCATTTTTCCTGATGTTAATGCCTAAATTTTTTGTGTACTTGAGATATTGAAATATTTGCTTAGCTTCTTCCCAGTGATTGATTCCAGGATTAATCAAAAATTGAGAAAGAGAGTTCACTGCGTAGGTAATGTCTGGTCTAGAAGTTGTACTTAAAAAATTGAGAGCGCCTACTATTGTTCTAAATTAATATTCGATTTCTTGAATTGTTCTATTTGTTGTTTGTTTGCTTTAATTAATTTTCCTTGAGGATTTAGAGGAGTTTTCTTGGGATATAAGTCATTCAATTCAAAGCGCAATAGCATATTTTCAATATAATGTTCTTGATTTATTAAAACTGAATCTTTTTGTTGCGTAATTTTCATCCCAAGCAAGACAGCAGCTTCCCCTAAGTCTTTGATTTGGGATTTTTCTTTGATTTGATTTTTAAATTCGTCTGGATCTTTTGAAAAAATAGCTATATCATCTACATGTAAGTATAAGAAAGTTCCTTTTTTCCAGAAAACACACGGCTCTGCTTCACATCTATGAAAACCAATAGAGAACAGCCATTGAGACAAAGTTCTGTTCCAAGCTTGTGGTGCTTGTTTAAGACCATAAATTGTCTTCTTGAGTCTTAAAATTTGATTTTATTTGACTAGAACACCAGGAGGAGTACGTAGAAAAATGTCTTCATCAAGTGTGGCATTAAAAAAAGCGCTCTTGATGTCAATTTGATGAAATTTTAAATTGTTATCCAGTGTGTAAGAAATTAAGATTCTA
This sequence comes from Uromyces viciae-fabae, assembly GCA_000785685.1. NCBI lineage: Eukaryota > Fungi > Basidiomycota > Pucciniomycetes > Pucciniales > Pucciniaceae > Uromyces > Uromyces viciae-fabae. The sequence continues at coordinate 4,235 of JNCO01000687.1, read as the reverse complement.
AGAGAAGTCAGTTTCCCAGTGGGAGAAAAAGTAGTATAATAATCTCTTCCTTCAATTTGTCTAAATCCTTGAACACATAATCTAGCTTTATATTCAATTGCTTCATTCTCAGAATTTTTCTTAATTTTAAACACCCAAGTACAATTGATCAAATTCTCATTATTTATGTTGTCAATCACTTCCCACACGTCATGATCCTTCATGTTTTCCAGCTCTTTTTCAATTTCTCATTGCCATTTCTCAGACTCATTAGAATTAATTGCTTGATAGTAATAATTTGAAGGACTTAAAAGATATATTTCAATCAGAACAAAAACAAAATATCACAAAAAATATTGATGAGAGTAAAAACAAAAAATAAGAAAGAAAGATGAGAAAAATATAAAAACCTTAAAAGGACAAGTTCCTATTAATAAATGACTAGGTGGAATGCTCTGATTGATTATTTAAAATAAAATAATAAAATAATTTGTGTATGAGTGATGTGAAATAAAAAATAAAAAAAATAGGATAAAATAATAAATAAAAAATAAAAATAAAATACCAAAGATGATCTGATTTATTGATTTAGAATATTTTCCAACTTGAATTTTCTAAAATAAAATATCTGAAAGAGACTGAGAAAATTTTTTTTTGATGAGTTTGAATTTTTTTTTGAGTTGTTTCAATTGAGTTAAAATAAATACCAATGTCTTCAATTTCAGTTTGCTGAGTCTTCTAATGATTGTTCTTGAATCAGAAACAGAAGATGAGAAAGAAAACTAAGTATAGGAAAAAAAATTTTGATATGTGTTCAGACCAAGAAAAAAACTTGACAAGCCCCCTGGCTTTGAACTTAGGAAAAAAAATTGAGAATGCTATGTTAACAGATAGTAATATTTTGGTTCAGAAAACTCAGATTCGACGAGATTCATATTTATTTGCTTTCCTCTTCTGTCAACGTCAACAATGTTGCTAGTTTTTATTTTGGAGGAAATTTCACGTGGAGCTAAAGCATAGTCTTCTTGTTTTTCAGTTTGAGCAGTCATTTCAGTTTCAAAATTTCTTTCATAATTCATATTTTCAATGTCATTATTGGTTAGACTAGAAATCTGATTATTTTTCTCATTGATTTGAATTTCCGCTTCAAAGGGTAGGAAAGTATCAAGATTGTTTTGAAGAATACTTTTTATTGAACCAGGAAAATAGTCTTCTTTAAATTTAATTTCTGATCTAGTTGAAACAATAGTGCCCTGCATATTAATTATTTTGTACGTTGAAAAATCATTAACATACCCCAAAAAAATTCCTTTTTCCGCCGTGGGAGCTAGTTTGCTGTGTCTAAATTGTTGAACTTTCAGATGATAAACAAGAAAGCCAAATGTTTTGAGCTTTTTCTAATCAAATTTTCTGTTAAACCACGTCTCATAAGGAATATTAAAATTTCTTGATCTAGAGGGTAGTTCATTGCACACGTCAGTTGCTGTGTTTACTGCTTCAGCCCAGAATTTTGCAGAGAGTCTGAGAAATATTGGGCTCAATATTTATGGGAAAAAGCCAAAAGCTCTGACTGAGCTCAAGAAGAAGATTTTATGAAAGAGATTGAATGGATCGTGTATTTCAGATGAGTGAGCAGGCCTATTTATAGGTCCTGCTTACATAATCAATGTGAGAGCTGTAGCAGCTGCAGTTATATCTCTGTTGCCTAACAGGCCGTGATATAGCTGACACAAGTGAATTTTATTATCTACAAGGCTAATCTTATTAGATTACGCCTTGGCTACTTCTAAAAAGAAGTCCTTCTCACAGTGTTCCAACTGTGGAGCCCCTCTGTTGATCTAGCGTCAATTGGGGAGGTTGGTGAGGTTAAACTCTACAAAGCTGGGTAACTAGTCACAGTAATTTGTTTTAAACAAGTGCTATGGCTAGTTTTAAGGCACTGTCCTCTGCCAGGGAGGAGTTGAGAGCCTAGTAGGGGTTAAGAGAGAAAGAGTGGTTGGTTGAGACTTACCTTGGATTCTTTAAAGAATTTAAATGAAGTATTCAAGTATTTTTAGTCTAATAATTCTCTGTCTGAATTGAGAGCACGCTTGCCAGATGTCTATTTATAGTATTCTGGTTAGCAAGGGCGCTCTGTAGAAAAAATCATTGGGGTTTGTTGAATCCCAATAAAACATTCATGTGAGGATTTCCATAAAGTGTGGAATCTTCAAATGATTTTGTTTTGATTGTCAATGGTAAATTAATGTCTTAAGGGATCATCAATTTACCCTTGTACTGAAAAAATTATGAAAATAGTATGAGAGGAAAATATTTCACGCTTTCAAGGAGACTTTCTTGAAAGTGTGATTTTTTCTTAATTTTTCTAAAAAATTTAATATATATTTTATAATTATGTCAAGAGTGGGATTTGAACCTGTTCTTGATAAAGTATATTCTTTAAAGTTTGAAGTTGAGTCTGTGAACCATTAATTTATAGCACTTTTTTATAACACTCCTTCATAATAAAATATATAATCATGAAAAAAAAGAAAATAAATAAATATGTAAAAAATAAAATAAAATATAAATAAAATAATGCTAAAATAATAAATAGACTTTATGTATGCCCTTTGGACTATGTTTAAGTCTCAGGGCTGACAATTAAATTAAATATGAAAAACAAAGAATAGTTTTTCAAGAAAAATAAAGATGTAAATTTAGAAAGTTTAAAAATAGATAAGAAGAAGAAAAAAAGTAAAGTAGTTTAAGTAAAAGAAGAAGTAGTAGAATAATATAGAATAGTAATAGTCATAACTGCAGGAGTAGTAACAACAGTTATAGAGTAGTAGTTTTAAGTTAATAACTAAAGGAGAAGTAGCATCAGTTATTTAATAGTAGTTTAGATAGTTTAGAGTAGTAGTTATAGAGTTTATAGTAATAGTGATAGTTATAGAGTTAAAAATATAAAAGAGTATTTAAGTTGAAGTCACTCAGAATCCAACAGAGTTTTGATTGAACAAGTATACATCTAACTTTCTCAATGATAGATTTATTTGCTCTTTCAGCCATACCATTGTTTTGTGGAGTATAAGGCGGAGAAAAGTGATGAATAATACCAGACTCAGTGCAAAAATTCTTGAATTCAGTGCTGTTAAAATCCCCTCCTCCGTCAGAAATAATTGTCTTAATTTTCTTTTGTGTCTGATTTTCTGATTCAATTTTAAAATTCTTCACTTTTTTCAAGTACATCACTTTTGTTTCTAAGAAATTTAACTACTTTGTATCCAGATAATTGATCTATAATTGTTAAGAAGTAAGAAGCACCTGAAATAGACTGAGTTTTAAAAGGTCCAACCACGTCCATGTGTATAGCCTCTAGAGCTTCTGCTACTTCTTTGAACTTATTCTTAAAAGGTAATTGTTTCATCTTACTTATTTTGCAAATCTCACAGTCAAATTCCTTTTCATCAGGAAATATTCTTCTCAAGTAGTTGATGTGTGGATGACCTAGTCTAGCATGCCAATCAGAATGTGTCTCACAAGATAAATAAGAGAAAATGGAATTCATTTCTTCAAAGCAATCAGAGTCAAGTTCAAACAAATTATTTTCTAAGTTTGTATTCAATATGAAATTATTATCTATAGTCATTTTGGCTTGATTAGATTCAGAATTTTCTTTTTCAATATTTAATGACGTCTTGAAGAGTCTTGGAATGGAAATCAAGTTTCTATTTAAGTTTGGAACATAAAGAACATTTTTCAACGTTATTTTATTGCCAGATTTATATTTCAATAAAGCTTTTCCCATTCCTTGAGCATTGAGTTGATTGAAATCATTCCCAGTAGTAATTTTTAAATTAACAGAAGACTCTAGTTTAATTGATTTCTTATTGTTTACCATATGATGATTTGCAACAGAATCAGCCACAGTAGATTCAGAAAGACTAGACAAGCATTCATGAGACAAACAAACAGCATCTTCAGAAGTGACAGAAAATAAAGAAGGATTGACTGAGTTTAAAGTTGATTGTACTTCAGTATTATGGGTTTGATTGTTGGGCTTTGGTCTGAGTTGAGGATGAGCAGTCCAGCATTTTTCTTCAGGGTGTTGAGCAGCAGGATTGTGTTTACCATTACTACATGCATTTGGATTTCTAGGTCTAAAGTTTCTTTTCTTGGTGTTTCCATCTTGATATATAGTGTTGTAATATTGATTATTAGTTGACGAGTGTGAATACTTCAAACTTGAAGTACATACTTAAAATAAAATTTGA
>KN361126.1:1865-27339 GCA_000785685.1 Uromyces viciae-fabae | reverse complement strand
TTGAAGGAGCAGAAGTACAACAGAAAAGGAATACGGTACATGTTCGAAGAAGTGCGTGATACGGTAGAATGAAAAAATAGAAGAGAAAAGAGAAGAGATATGGAAAAAAGGAATGAAGTAAGTAGGGAGAGAAAGTGGGTAGTTGAGTAACTTCGAGTTTGAGCCCCTCGAAGAAAAGTAGCGCATTCTTCGACAATTCCATAGCCAGGTATGCGTTATGCTTCGAGGAAATGCATGGTATGTACTTTTGCTTTGATTATATTGATGGGATGTTGCTGAGGGAAAAGCAAAGGGCTTACTCAAAGGCAGAGAGATACTCAGCCTCTTCGAAGTCGGAATGTTTGGTTGATCAGGTGGGTTGATATGTCGCGCGGGTCCTCGAAGACTCAGGCTCAGGCTTGGGGCTGCTCTGCCTTGGAGCGTGACACCCTGCGTACAAAGCCTCAACGGCAAACGTCCAAATCAACACCGAATTCAATTACTGTCTTGCCAAATCTCGAGTGCAAAAAAAACACTGCATTGGTATCCTGAAGTCGCGTTTGGGCTCCTTCCAAAAACTCCAATTGAATCTCTATGAAAAAAAAACACATGAATGAGCACAATTGTTGGATCTATACTTGTGTAATATTACACAATATGTTAGCGAAACTAGGGGACGCCTGGGAGGACCTTGATGGATTTCTATCTGAAGTACCTGTTTCAGAACCAACAGACACAGGTAGTAGCTCCCATCTCACTTCCAATGAGGAAAAATTCCAATGTGCCATCAAGAAAAAATGTGTTGCGTACAACTATGAAATTGGGACCCTTCCAATTTGAATATTCTGTTCCAATTCAACCTGTGATTTGACTTTTTTTTTGGATTTCTTGTTTTCAAGGGGTACTGCCACCCGTACAGGTTTTTTTGGCGGGAGGTGGGCTATCAGGCAACTGATCAGACCAGGTGTCTGACTCATCTGCAGCTTCAATGGCATTATTTGTTGGTGGGGGGCCCATTGAATCTGTGAGGCTTATAGCTTACCAGAGTACCTCTATTGCCTCTTGGCCGTGGTAAAATGGTCAAAATAAAGAAAATATAATAAATTATTATAATTATTATATTATTTAAGTTATTTAATTTTATAAATACAATATAAGCAGTGCTTATTCCAGTAGGAATGTCTTCACCCAAAGTTTAATCAATATATTAAACTGGGGAGCCCTTATTGTAGCAAGGGAGGTAGAGGGGAGTTTTATCTCAACCACTCTAGCTAAGGCTGTCCAACAATAGTATTTATAAGGGGTACTTATAAATACTATGGGAGGAATATCAAAAACACGGCTACTATGGGAGGAATATCAAAACACGGCCCAGCCCTTCTTTATTTCAAGAAGGGGAGTTCAGCCGCAGTAGGGGAGCTAGTATTTTAAATAGAAGGAGATTAACTACTTAGTCAGTGAAGTGTATTACCTTTATTATTGACTTTGAAGTTTCTGTATCTCTAATTTTCTATAAAATAACTATTATCCGGTGTTTGTGGGCGGAGTATGAGGGGTATTTATACTTGTGAGCCTCAACTCCGTCATTTTTTCAGATGTACTGTGGATTCTCGATAGAATCCTTCCTATGACATCATTTTTCATGTGTTGAAAAATGATGTCATTTTTGCTTCAGCTTAATTAAAAATTATAAAGGTAAATTGAATTTACCTTAATAATTTTTCAACTTAAATTAATTAATCTGCCATTTGGGGAGATTAATTAAAGTTAAATTTTAAGTGTAAATGGATTATTATTTTCCATTTACAAATTATAATTTTTGTGAAAAATAATAAAAATAGGGGATTGTTTTTCGCACCGCCCAAAACCTGTTGCGCACCGCCTTTTGACATCAGGAGGCCGTCTGGCCTTTTTTGATTTTTTTAAAAATGTTTTGAAAATACTTCTAGGCGTCCTAGAGTTACCAAACTTTTTTCCCAGCATCCTGAACCTCCATCCTTCATATCATGAGCTATTCAGCAAAAAAAAAAATAGAAGTACTCCATATTTAGGGAGTACGCAAAATCAAATAAAAAATAAAACAAAATGGTTAATGCGGGAAATATGGCCCAAAAATTTTATCACATGTATTTCCACCCTATTGAAATATGAGATAAAATCATTTTCCACGGGGAAGCAAAAAAAGTAGGTTTTACGTTTACTTTTGCAAAAAGTGGGGCATGTACCAAAATTTTGCAAAGGTAAACGTAAAACCTACTTTTTTTGCTTCCCCATGGAAAATTTTAAAAAGTGGGGCATGTACCAAAATTTTGCAAAAGTAAACGTAAAACCTACTTTTTTTGCTTCCCCATGGAAAATTTCTTTATCCCATAATCCAATAGGGTGGAAATACATGTGTCAAAATCTTTAGGCCATATTTCCCCCATTAACCATTTTTTTTTTATTTTTTTTTTGATTTTGTGTACTCCCTAAATATGGAGTACTTCTATTTTTTTTTGTGCTGAATAGCTCATGATATGAAGGATGGAGGTTCAGGATGCTGGGAAAAAAGTTTGGTAACTCTAGGACGCCTAGAAGTATTTTTAAAACATTTTTAAAAAAATCAAAAAAGGCCAGACGGCCTCCTGACGTCAACAAGCGGTGCACGACAGGTTTTGGGCGGTGCGAAAAACGACCCGCTAAAAATAAAATAAAAATAGAATAATTTATATTGCAGCTTCTCTGGACTATCTAAATAGTCTCAGATGCTGACAGAATCACACTTGGCCATCGGGGTCACATTTGCTTTCAATCCAAAAATTGCGTTCATCCAATCATAATACGGACATTTTGACTCAAGGATAGATGATAAAGTTTGATAGCCGCTTGCTTCCTTGATCCCTGCGTCTGTCCCTTCTTGAAACAAATTTTCTGCCATATATTTTTTTTGTACGTGTAGAACCGCTGTTGTAGTTGGTGTCCAGTCAGGTGCAACTTCTTATTGGTGGAGTTCATGAATATCACAAATATGTTGTACGCTCGTGATTTGGTGAGTTTTTTGGGGCCAAAACTAGTTTGTGATCCATCACCAAATAGTTCATTGAAGTTGTTTGGGTCTTCCAAATAGGTGCAGATGTTTTGGTAATTGTTGAGCACAAACGCCGGATTAAGGTCAGCGACGGCTTTTTTTGGAGTGGGGGTATTTTCAGTTTGTCAAGGGTGTCACAGTTACCTTTTTTTTTAGCCTTCTCATTTTTGTTTATTGGTACTGGATTCCCATTTCCACAAGAGGTTGCAGATCCATTGTTCTTGGGAGGGTTGGGTAAAGGTGCTTCATCAGGCTGAAACGATGGTTCAGAGAAAAACAACATGAGAAAAAAAAAGGGAAAGGCAAGAATACACAGACTTTTCTGAAATTGAGATTGATGGGGAGTGGGGAGAGAGATAGGTTGGTGGTGAGTGGGGAGAGAGATAGGTTGGTGGTGAGTGGGGAGAGAGGCAAATTTCAGTTGGTCAGCAGGTCAACTTTGCTGACGAGTTGTGCCGATCAGCAACCTTTCTTGGTTGCTGATGGGCTTGCTGATGGATCAAAAAGTTGATCAGCAAGCAAGATTTTTAGATGACATCAGCAACATCCCAGTTCAATTGTGAACCGGGCTAATATGACTTACTCATCAACAGAAGCTGAGTGTGTAGCACTATCTGACTGTCATCAAGAAGCCAGATGGATGAGGCACTTAGTAGAAGAAATATTTAGAAAAAATTTAGATGCATCTGTTCATTACATCTATAACAAGGTTTAGATGACAAGCTCAAGAAATTTGGCACCAATTCCAAGTCAAAATTTATTGATCTTAGAACTAAAGGGTTAAGAAAAGATATTGAAAACAGCTTAATTAAAGCTTACCTTATTAGTAGAACATGCAATGTTGCTGATGGCTTAACCAAATCAGAAGATAAGTTGTCAGTCAATTAACTTGTTAATTTCGTCAGTTGAAGATTGTTATTGAATCATGCTGGCATGTGGAATAGGATTAATGAGGGGCTTATAGCCTCTGCTGTAGATACTTCAATTTAATTCCTTTCTTAAAAATATTAATTATCACAACTCGTCGACCATTTCCGTTTTTACTTTCTGATCAATAACTCAGAACTCCTTTCACCTACCTCTCTTAGGTATCAAGTACAATTCAGTCGACAAATTGTACTTCCACCATCAATATCAAGTCATTGGGTATTCCGCTCTTTTGCTTCAAAACAATCTTCTTCAATTAAGACTAACCTGAATAGATTTATTATTTTCTTTTCCATTATTTATTTTCTTATATATTCATCTCATTGATCTTAGTAGCTGATTTCTATTTGGTCCAACCAAAACACACTCTTTTTAAGACTACAATTACTAGTCGCTAGCTCGTAAGACTCTTTTCTATCTTGTTTTATTTCTATTCAATTATGATACTCATGAGATCTATTAAAACTAAAACATAACTTTAGTTCTTCATCCTCAAGTCCTTCACATTCTGAATGATCTCATATCTATTGTTTATTCTTAACTATCCAGTCAACTGTTGGTTATTTCTGTTTATAATTTTCCAAACTTTATTGTTTTCTTTATTTCACTAATTCTTCCTTTATGAAATAAAGTCTGGTCTTAGTTTCCTAGTCATAAAAATTCTCAGACTGATCACATAAATTATCATTAAGTTTTGCGCAACTGAAGAAGGATTTTCTTTCAGTTTATAAGCAAAATAAATATAATAATTAAATTTAAAAACAAGATGAATTGTAACAAGTCTTTAATTATTTATTTACCTAAAGGCAGTTTATAAAAATGACCTGTGATAATATATTTTAATTTTTATAATAACTTATTTATTTATTCTCATTTAAATTTTTAATGAATTTTTGGATTTAAATATTAATAATATTTTGATTATTGATAATTTGATAATATTAATAATTTGATTGGATTAAATTTAGATCTTAATTTTGCTTTGATTATTTTAATAATAATAAAGAGTATTTTAATAATAATTTTTTATAAATATAAAATTTAATTATTTCTTTGTTTATTGTTTTGGTTTTTAATTTCTTTATTATTCTTGATAGGTGTTGAAATTAATTTTGCTTTGCATCACTTGGGCACAATTCTGAAGGTGCCACTGCCTTTTCTGGAAGGCCAGTGAGCGTGTCGCTGTTTGACTTCAATGCAGGCTCAACATCGAGTGGCCGAATGAATGGTGGATCGAATTTAAAAGGAATTAGGTTCTTAGTCAGAGATGCGGTAGCTATTTGTGATAGCGTGTCAGTGTGGGGAGCTGCTACATCGGATTGCTCTACTTTCAGGCTGGAGGGAATAGATTGCTGTGATAAGGGGCGTGGAGTGGATGGCTCTAGGGTTACTTTTACGAGTTCCAGATCAGGAAGGAATGGTGACGAAGATTGTGATTGATGAGGCTCCTCTGATGTGGAAGATCTGGCTGCTGCCAGACGCTGACGGTAAGCTGCTAACGAGAGCCGTTGCTTGGGAGGAGCACGTGATTGAATGTTGCAGTCGGGCAAATCATCTACATCCAACTCCTTGCTCTGGGCGGGCTCTAGGGTTGTGGAATCCTCACGACATTTTGATTCTGGCGCTAGAGAGCAGACCGCCACATCGTTAGCATCAGATGGAGGTTTTGCGACCGCTGGAAGCAGGTTATCAAGTTCAACAGTGGGTGTACCTAAACAGTCGGAATGGTTATTAATGTTCATCTGCTCCGCTTGAACTTTCACAGCAGGGGGCTAAAGGGATGTGAGAAGGTTAGCAAGACATGTGCACACTGCCATGATTGAACAAATTGACTCACGTCAGCATGGGAATCTGACGCCAATGCTGGGATAGCTTCGGCTAGAGGCGATGGCATGAGGACAGTCTCCTTTTCATCAGGCGGATCCGTCCTCAAACTTTCAAGTTCATTATGCTGCTTCCCTGCATCAAACTCACCATCCGATGGGCTTGACATTGACTCGATCGGCACACCGTCAATGTCATCCTCAAGCAATTCTAAATCAGTATGATCGCTCTGGCCTTTTACGCCTTCCAAACCCGAAAAGGATGGGCTGGCCTCTTCATAAGCTTTATCGGCACCATCTTCATGCAGAAACATTCGTAAGTAAAGAATCACATTCCTTTGATTCAAGTTAGAAACCACCATGAATACAATAACACGAAAAACTCACCAATCTTTTGAGATAATTTGACTGCGAAAGATGAATCATTCTTGCCAAAAGATAGAACGGAAGCCTCCTTATTTTGATCAACAAGAGTTGAGGCAAGTATAGCGGAGGACTGTATTGAGGATGGGAATAGAGCTGAAGGGAGCTCAGCATCAATAAAGTTAGGGGTTGAGTCAGTTTCACCATCTTTCAATAATGGCCGATCCTTATCTTCTTTTTTGTTTAGCACCGAGGCCACTAGCTCAAGCTTTCGCGGAGATAATGGTAAAAGAGGTTGACTATGCTGTGCTGGGGGTAACAAGGGGGGTAAAGCAGGAATAATCGGCGGAGGAGGTTGCTTCCTTTGTGATGCTTCGGTTGATGCAGCTGGAGGCGGTCGGACTGCTGAGAATTGAACCAGAGGATTCGCTATGGGAGTCACATTCACCGGTTCGCCGCCTTTCCGAGATCTATAGTCCTTCAGACTGATCCGTTTTGGAGGTTGTTTTACTGATGGGACTACCGAAGTTCGATCGAGATTGTTCTTTCCAAGATCGCTCTTTGGTGAATTGGTATTGGCTCCTAATGAGGCATCGACAGGCTCGGATCGGTCAGGTGGGGTATAGGATGAAACTTGAAGAGCTGAACTTTCAAGGACAGAATGAGTTGAAATACGAGAAGTTGGTTGTTGGGTTTTCAATTCTGGTTTAAGATCGATACCATCTTGGGCGATGGCAATGGAATGAATTTTTGATGCTGACGAAGTTTCATCAAGGTTTGATTTCGACCAAATTGAAGGGTGAGGGTCGCTGGAGCCGTCATTTTTGAAATGAATTAGTGAATGTTCACCAGATCTATTTGCATGAGCCTTTTGATTGCCATTTGGAGAATACGACTCTGAGGGCGAGACCGGTGGAGCTGAAGCAGGAACCAACTGCGGTGATGCCGACCTTTCAATCGCATATGCTTGTGTGTTTGCTTTTGGGGTTTCAATACAATCGGAGGCTGGCGAAGGCGAAGGAGTGGACATGATTCTGGGCCGATGCTGGAGTCTGGCATTCACCGGTTTGGTTACCGCATCATTGTCAGAAGGAGATGACGATCTGATGGTCAAGCGCACCTTTGAGCCAGATTCCCTGGGTGCTGCTTTGAAGGAGATGGCGCACGTCTCATCTTCAGAGTCCAAATTTGAAGACATGCTACTGGTTTTGTTAAGGCTTCGAGCTTCTTTTTTGGGTGCGGTAGCCGATGAATATCCAACTTTGTCGGGAGGGCGTGAGTCGGCCCCTAAGGATTGTTTCACTCCATTAGTTCCAAACCCAGTGGGACGTTCAACGCGGGGAGCATCAAGCTTCAGATTTTTATTCATAGCTCCCATGCAAACGATTGGCCTGATGATGTTTTTACTCCGAATCCTTTTGCGATTGTTAAGGTACCGTGGGGTATGTGAAGATAGCATCTCTTCATCGCTCGATCCTAAAATGGTTGTTGAGGCATCGGAATCCAACAAGCTTTCGTCAGATTCATCGGAGTGGTAACTAAGAACGGATTCATCTGTTATGAAACAATTGAATCAGTCAATAATTCTTGAATGAAAATTTTCAAGTCAAAAATAGAAATCGTACCCTGAGCTTCAAAGTCCGATTCATTGCTCACGCTCGCAGATTGTGGGAAAATCATCGACGGTGAATCAGCCCGGGTTGGCTCGGGATTCATCTTTTCATGCGCAGCTGAGACTTTGGGAAGTTGCTTAAATTCTGGGGATGGGACCCGGTCAATCAATTTTTGTTCTTCAGGGTTCTCGGTCACTTGAGCGGCAGAACCTCCGGTCTTTCGCTCTGCGATTAATCCTCCTGGAAGGGCATCAACATGCATTTGACTGGCAGATTTCTCAGGAGCAGGTGCGATGTCGATTGACTGGGAAGATTGATCTGAGAGTTCAGGGGTTAAAATGGGTAGGCGCTGATTGAGGGGACTGTCGGTTACTTCAGTGGCCGACAGAGATGGGTCTGGGGGGTCGGCATCAATTTGATCAATTTGCTGTTTTAGCAGCGACTCAGGCCTTAAATCGGATGTCGAGCTTGTTTCAAGTGCGTTCATCTCACAAGTACCTTGTTGTGATAGCGGAGAGGAATTCTGCAGCGAGATACGAAGTGCAGATTGATCATGATCATAATTTTCTTTGGCTTGGCGCAGTGAGGCTGATTCGGGCGGTGAATGCCCGTTCGTCTTTTGTTTCTTTTGGTGAGAACTGGATATTTCAGCCAAATGCTCAGCATAGTCCAATGGAGCCAATGTATGATTCACCAATCCATGTTTGAGTGTATATGACGACTCTTTTGCTATCGGTTGCATGAGAGGGGGGGATAGAGATAGTTCACGCATGGTTTGGTCTCCAGGAACTATATCAGCAGACTTCCCTTCCTGAGACACACCGAACGCAAGATTGAATCTCTCAGAGCGCCCTTCAGCCGACGCAGAGAGTTCTGTAGTTGCTTGGAAGGGACGTCGAGATTGATCAGGAACCTCAAGAGGAGATTCTTCTGCTGCGTCCTCTAACCTTGTGATTTGTTCAGCATTAATCTCGTCATCCAGCTTTTCTGCTATCTGGGCAGACCGATCGTTTGGAAAATTTATTTCTTTACTAGACGCGTTGTCAGATTCAGAAAGCGGTACTGGCGAAGTATCGATAGGCACTGGTGCATCTTCTTTGTGCACAAACAAAGCTTTAGCTTCAGAACATTCTTTGGGTTTGATGACTTTGCCCACTGCTAAGTTGACATGAGCATTGCCTGGACCGGAAAGATTGGTTTCTGAGATTTCAGCATCAGATCCGATGGGATAGCGTAGTTTATTCTCAGTGATGTCACCTGAAATGGCTCTAAAAGACTGAGTGGCATGTCTATCATTTCTAAGCAATTCGGGTGATTCGTGTGATGAAGACCGTGAAGAGAGAGAATCGAAATGCAGATTTGATTGATTTGGATGATCACTCGGGCATCCCACATCTCGGACTGCTTTCACTGTCTGGGTAATAGTTTTCTGGAATCCATGTTCAGTTGGGCTGGCTTCGGCTGCAGGAATGGTTGAAAACTTGGCTTCATGGCATTTCTCTTGAGAAACAAGCAGACCGTGCCGCTGCACTTCACCTATATCACTCACTCGGCGAATCTTGCTTGCCGAAGGATTACGATTGATGACACTGCGACTCCGTGGTCGCTTTGGTTTTCGCGCCGTGACCTTAACTGGTAGAAAAGTATGAGCATGGGCATGTTCTGCTCGTGAATAGTTCCACCAATCTCGCTTGAGACCAAGCAAGGGCCCTAGATCTACTTTGTGCTTCTTTGGGCGACCAGAATTAGATGCGTTAACAATGGAGTTCACATTCCTGCCAACTTTTGATGTGAGATGATTGGGTTGTTCTAAATAAGAATGCAGGACCAATCGAAACTTTTCTTCAAACGTTAGAGGGTGGTTCATTTCCTGTCTTTCTTTCAGAGATGAAATGGGAAGAATTTCAGCAGTGTTTGCCTTATTATAAGAGGCATCTTGCACGTTTGGAAACATTGGCTCTCCAGCACTCAAACATCCTACTTTCCACATCAAATTGATAGCACAGCTTTTCTTTCTTTCACACCCGCAGAACATCAATCCAAATAATGTCAACGTGACTGCGGCAAGTTTCCGACTCAAAAGTTTTAGATCACCCTTGGACCACGGCAAAAACTGACTGCTAACAGGAGGCAGGGTCGGGCTTCTATGCTGCTGTTGGATTTCGAAAGCGCTTGAATGGTTCAGTAATCGAGGTAATAGGTGAACCAAATGTTGATCATCCCAATCCCAGGGTAAGATGATCTCTTCGCGGCGGGAAATATCACTAGCAGCAAATACTCCAAACGATACTTCCCATGATAGGTGTAGATCACGATCAATCAAAGAGTCTGAAAGCAACAGGCCAAATGAGTCAAATAATGGTGATGATGACAAGAGACAAGAAAAACAGATTCAAACAGATAAAACAAGAGATACAAACCAGTGACAGACCAAGGATCCGCTCTTGAATTGGCGAAAGACTTGCGAGTATCTGACTCTTCAGTTGACACCAGCTGTGATCGGTTTAAAGTTGTCTGAGAACCTTTGGGGATCTCTGAATTTTGTGAAAAGGGGGCTTGGGGTGTCATAATGAGGTTGATAAACGCATTTGGGTGACAGCCATTTCGTATAAACCTCATTTCATTTCCATACTGCCGACTATCAATAACCAGACCATCATCTATTTGTCCAGACTCTTTATTGCAAAGATAGTTTGTGAGTCTTGTGGACTTGAAAAATTTGACATATGGTTTGCTACAACCCAAGGTATCATATTGACTAAATACATCTTGAGTATATCTCCTGACAGTTGTGATTGAGCCTTTCAAAGAAGCGATGTAGCTGCCCCGAGAGATAGGCTGAGCACTAAAAACTCCATGAGTGATCAATCGAGGAAGTGAAGAGGTAGAAGAATTGTTCAAAGAATTAGAAAAAGTAGGACAAAACGGATTGGTGGTCAAGGTTGGAAAAAAATTGATTGCTGAGGGGGGAATCGCTTTGATTGTCAATTTCAACGGAGGTGGAAGTTCAGCCATTGTTACCGGTAGGAATTGAGTGTTTCCAAATGCATGAGGAGTAGCGCGTAGAGGTTTGGTGGTTGAATCAGTGTTGTTAGGCGGTGGTGAAATTGGTTGAGCCAATGGCAGCGAAGGCGATTTCCCATATTCTGTGAATTTTGATGGAAGTTTTGAAGATGGTGAGACACGTCTGTCGGCAAGATCTGCTTCTGGGACAGGGGCTGCGGCAGTATTCGAATCGTTCAGAGTCCCATCTTGGTAAAGACTTTGTAGGTAATGTCTAATCAATTTCTGAACCTGATATTTGACATTGGTATCCAGGTATAGATCTTTGAAAGTTGGTGTGTACTCGTATCGCCAGGCTTCGTATCTGTCATCAGTTTCTGTACTATTCTGGGCAAGTATGTTTTCAGATTCAATAATGCTAGTGGCGTTGGCACAAGAAATTGATGGATCCAACAAAGTTTTAGAGAAACTTGATTTGGTTTGATTGAATTTCGTCGGTTTGCGCCCAGGTTTCCGCGGGGCTGGATCTTTCGCGAAAGACATGTCTTCCGCGCGGGGGTTGACAGTCAATGTAGGACTCTCTTGCAAACCGGAAAGGCCTAGACCATTATCTGTATACAATGTTGCTTGCACTGGACAGAGTGTAAGAACATCAATAAATTAATTACTAAAGGATTGACGTGCAGGAAATGGGTGGGCGTACGCTTCTCCAGATTGGTGGTAGAATTGACTTTCCCTTTGTTTTTCAAATTGTCATTGGGACTTTGTGCGGGGGCTTCCAAGCAAGCAGTTTCAGTGACACAGAAACCACTGCTCACTCTGCTCATCGATGTACTTGCAGCTGGCGAGTCACCAAAAGATGCATCCCGCTCATCAGGACCAACCTGGTCTAAAAAGTGAGGGGATCGATGTGTGACGAAGGGTGATCGACCAGCTATTTGTTGGTTCGAGCGAACTTCTGCCTCTTTCTTCAATCTCTGCCTCTGCATTCGTTCAGCTTCAGGAGCCATTTCCATAAGTTGTCTTCGCCGCTCAGGTATCGGATCGCATTGATCACAATAATAGTGTTCTGGTACCTGCAGAAAGGGTCGATGGTGAAGGTGAATATAATTAAAATCAAAAAGAGGCTAGAAGACGAGCTCTTCAGATGGAAAGGCAGCCAGAAATAATGGAAACCTGACCTCGTCAATGGGAACATTTACACAGACTGCATGTTGCCAAACTTCACAGATTTCACATTGAATAGTAAACCCGTCATCAGTAACTATAGAGCATATACATCTAATCACGCCATCGTCCGCTCCGTCATCAAGTACTTCCTCTTCAGTGCATGATGGTGCCGCTGACATTTCATGATCGTCATTATCAGTAGCTGTTTGATTTGGAACCGGATGACGTGATGAGCTAGGTGAAGGGGGATGAGAAGCAGAATCGCTTATGACTTGATTGTAATTAGTGCGATTAGAGCGGGGAGAAGGTGTACGATGAGAAGGTGTTGAGTTGTGCTGGAATGAATCTACAAGATAACGGTAGACCAAGAATAAACAAAAAGAGGAATTGAAATTTCAATCAGTGACACGAGCTGAAAATCAAGGTGAGATGAGGTCTACCTGCTGAAAACCTAGCTTGGGAGGCGGGTTTCGAATGATTTACTGGACTTGAATCATGAATCGCTTTCGACCTTGAGTGTATGGCTTGAGATGCTTCTGTTGTTTTAGGGGACTGATGGCTAGCGATTTCTGGGTGATAAGAGGTTGTGGCGTGCGGGGTCTTGCATGGGGGCTGAGAAGCAGCTTGTGTCTGTGCGCACCAAACAGATGGCTTTTCTGCACCTGTAAAAAAGTGTCATTGACATCATGAAGCAACAAAAATTGTATATCAATCAAAATGTGCTCGATTCAATACATACGACAGACTCACTGGCGTCAACATAATCAAATTCACTTGACCCCGGCTGCAGTCGAAGGGGATGGTGGTGGTTGGTACCAAGGATCTTGCGATCATGTAGCTCTTGGGAAGGTTGTGGTACTACAACACCATCAATAGACTGAGGAGCTTGAGAAGATGTGATCGTTTCAATGTTGGGGATAGTGGAATTTAGAGGTGATCCATTGTGCTTGGGTTGAACTTGACGATATCGTGAATCTTGCTGTTTCTCATCATCTAGTTGTAACTGTTGGCTTTGTGTTAAGTTTGGATAAAAGGGGTGAAACTGAGTGACCATAGAGCTAGGTAGACGTTCTCGAGTGGGGTAAGCTTGATTTGGGGCCTTGTTATTTCCAGGCGAGTAGTGCAACCAATCTTCTTGAGCTCGTGATTGAGATGATGACTCTGAGGAGTGGGATAGAGTAGGCTGTTGCGATCGTTCTTTGGTAAAATGTTCATGTGGGCCAGAGGCAGATTGATCATGAGTAGAATAATCGGATGAGTTTTGAAACCTAGGAGCATCCTGAAAGTACAATGATTGGGGGCTCGAATGATGAGTCAGATAAAGTTGATTATTCAGCTCATTCGAATGTGAATTTCGAATGTGGTGAAAGGCTTTGGTAGATGGGTTGTGCTGTTCATGTGATCGAATTGTGTTAGAGAAGCTGTCTTCATGAGAAAGGGGGGTGGATGAAGCAGGCTGTGGATGGGTTCGATGAGGATGAGGTGGTGGATAGGACATGGGTTGTTGGAAGAGACTGTCGGGACGAGTTTGAGGGGAATAAAGGTCGGGGTTTTGATGACGCGGGGAAGGCGGGGGTTGCAAATTGGGAGACGAAACAGGGATCCTTCGGGGTTGCGGCTGATAGAGGTGAGGCTGATCGGAGGAGACGGCTGTAGGCTCGCCTGGATGTGAATGCCTCGCTTTACGGGGTAAGACATCGATGGGGATGTGATTTGAATGACTGGATGAAGTGGAGGGACGTGAGGATTGGTGGAGAAACGGATGGTGTATGGTTGAGGGAGAGAGATGAGAAGAAACATCAGCGGAACCATAAGGTCGTTTTTGAGAAGGATGAGGAAAAATGATTTCGTAAGTGGGACTCTGATGACGAGGGAGAAGTTGATAGGAACGTTGAGTGTCAGGATCTAAACGAGACGAAGGCTGATTGGATGACTGATGTGAGTCGTGGTTGGAGATATTTGATGGATGATTGAGAGGTGGGGGGAAGTTGGAAGGGATATGTTGTAACTCAGGTCGATGTTCTCGATGTTCATGAATCAGATGATGATGAGCGGGGTAGATGGGTTGGTTTTGATGAAAGTGATGGTAAGGATGAGCTGATTGAGGAAGGTTTTGATGATGTTGATAGTAGATGGGACGAGATTGTCGTTGATTGTTTGCGGCAGCGATGGAGTTTTCAGATCTGTAGCGGGGAGGATATTGAGGTAGGAAGGAGTCAGGAAGAGTCTGAAGGTTAGTATGAGGAGTGGGTGGTTTGGAAGAAGTAGAGCGATTAGATGATAGTTCAGAAGAATCGAGGGTAGATAGCATGTTATTATTTGAGTTGCGGGATAGTTGAGGGGAATGCAGAAGTTGATTTGAGGATTGTGAGTTGGAGGACCAATCTTGAGCGGTACTTGAGGGAGACATGTTGATGAGATGGGAAGGTATATGAGCAGTTGATAGAAGAGGTGAAGTTGATTTGTTTGAATCTGAAGCATCTGTCTAAGAAATGTAAACTATAAGTGTAACATACGACTGCAGAATCACAGATGAAAAGTTTGATTATTTTTTTTCAAATGTTTATGTATAAAGAAAAAGCTCAATTCATCAAGAGAAGAATATATTTACATATTTAAATACACAAGAAGAGAAGAAAAACCTGAATCGATTGCGAAGAGGCCGACGGAAGGAACCAGCCGGGGAACTTGAACGGATGATATCAAGCCATCGGCTCAGAAATATACTTCGGCGAGAAAAATAAATAAATAAATTTGTATTTACATGTTATAGAATAAAACGAAAAACAGTTGAATTATTTACATGTAAAAAGAAACAGAAAGAAACAGACGATGGTGTATGTGTTGTTTTTAAAAGCCCATTAAAACTGAGGAAATGCTGATTTCTGAAGAAAAATAATAATAATAATGATAATGATAATAATAATAATGATAATGATAATAATTGTAATAATAAAATAATAATATTAATGAGATCACGAAAATTTAAAATATAGTAATAAATCATATCAGTGACAGACAGTGGTCATTTAAAGTAAAGTGTGCGTGTTTAACATATAACTGGGCAGTGGCAAGAATGAATAAAAAAGAAGAAAAACAATGCGAGGGGGACCAATCAGCTAATTTAGAATCAATCGGGAAGAGGAGAGGAGAGGAGGGGGGAGGGGGAGGTAACATTTTGTGATAACATCAACATCTTGTGCGTTTGAAAAAAGAAAAACCAAGGAAATCGTCATATCCAAACCCAAAAATAATAAATTATAATAAAGAAAAAGAGAAAAAATCAAATGCCGTAAAAAATTAACAGAAATGATATTACTGTGATTCATTGATGGAGATTAAAGAGTCGACATAACTGATTCAATAAGCAAAGTGAGGTAGAGAGCTGAAATTGATTTTTCTTCAAATCCCTTTTTCTGTTATAGAATTATACTTTGAAGGTTACGTGTGATGATAATACTGTGGGGACATTTTTTAAATTTTGAAAGATCAAGCATGATCATAAAAGATGAGTCAATCGAACTGCTTTAGCTCGGTTTCAAAAAAAAAAAAAAAAAAGCCTACTCTGTAACAGAAGCCATAACTACTCTCATCAAGGATGTATCGGTAGCGCACGTATACTGAAAAAGAAAAGGTTGTTTGGTATACGCCCATCGATTGTTTAGAAGTAGGATGTGTGGATTAGGATGTGTGGATTAGTGGCTCTAACTGACGTGGGTGTAAATCTCTTTCTTAGTCGACCGGTTTAGCTTCACAAACCGATCCTTGAAATAAGACCGAGCTGCCTCATAATCTGTGTCATGCCCTTGATAATCTGGGTGAAAGTTCATTTAAATCATTCAATCAAAAGCCAGATCCTCCTTTGGAATGTAACTTGCAAAATAATAGAAAAATAGGAATAGAAGAGAAGGTGTGCATGCATATTCTCACCGGGAAAGTGTTTTGAGATGGGTGAGTAATACAGTTTTTGCTTAAATAAGTCAGTCTTGTTCAAAACTAAGAATTTTTCCCGAGGAAAGATAGGAGAAGTTAGTAAAACAGCTCGATTGGAATGACAAACCGCGAAGAAAGCGGGAAAAACACCGTGAAAGTAGATATTGTTTAACGAAAGAAATACTCAACAAAGAATCATTGACGTTTGAGTGAACCACTGAGAATTGGTTATGGTATCAAATAGCATTAAAGCTTCTTGCATTTGATTAGCATCACCATCCTCCAACAACCTCGCATCATACCCGGAAATCGCCACCAAGAATAAGACAGCAGTGACTCCTTCAAAACAATGAATCCATTTCTTCCTTTCACTTCTTTGACCTCCAACATCAAACATTCTATGAAGAATTTCGTGAGTGAAGATCAGTTCAATCACAAAAAAAAACATAAAAAAATAAGGTCAAGGATTGAAGCTAACCTATAGGTCAATTCAGATACGTTGAATGTGGTCTCCGTTATGCCTGTTGTTTTGCCTCGACAGTGTAGAATATCAAGATCTGTTGGAACATAAGTTGGCTGAAATAGTCGATTGAGATCAGGGTAAAAGCTGTTCAAATTGGTTTTGTTGATTTCGGTCAGCGCCAATGGAACGTTGGGGGGCGGTATTGAAATACAAAAAAAAACAGGAAAAACTCAACTAATTCATACTGAATAGGGCGGCCGGTTAGGAGTCGGTTGATAGAAAGAAAGCTCATGTCAGTCAAAAGGACCAAAAGGAAACAATGAAATCCAGAGTCTTTCGCACGCGTGCGTGAATGCTTCCAGAAACCAAAAGGATCCAAACCGCTCCAAAATAAAAATAAACGAACTTTTCAGGCATAGCCCATTCATTTCCAGATTCCATTGCTTTTCTAATTCCTCCATCGACCCAAAAGCGACCGAGAGGTTCTAAATACTCGGCGGGAAAGGGCTGACCAGGTTGAACGTCGACGTATTGATTGAAAAGTGGTACGAATTTCTGAAGTTGGGATGTCAAGTAATCATCAAGTTGCAATCATCAAGAGGAAAGTGGGTGTCGTAAAGAACGGACCATGAGTTCTGCATCTTCCAGTTCGATTTCTTGTTGGCTCATCACTTCTAAACATAATCTTATACCCTCACATATGTTCATAAACACCTGAGTTAAGATGAGTTGTGATATTTGTGAAGATTGGGTATTCGTCGAGAGGGTTTTTTTTTACAATTAAAAGGTAAGGGGGTGTTATTGGAGTGAAGAGGTCAAGGATTATCAATACGCGAATGCGTAGTAGGCTGGTCAAGTAGTGAAGAAATGAGGGAATCTGCACCTGCTGTCGATAGTGCTCCCTCTGTGTGGGGGCGAATCCACCTTGGTTGTGGACTATTTGCATCTGCTTCAAAACGGTTGTCTTTCCGGATCTGTGAAGGGAGAAACGACGGTCAACGACAAACATTGATGAGAAACGAATCGGAGTGACAAGGTTGCCCACTCTCCAGCGCCCAGGAGGAGAATCTTGACTTCCTTTGTCATCTGTTTCTCATCTTCTTTGAGGGCTTTATCGATCTGCTTTGAGGCTTTGTATTGCTGGATGTCAATTGGGCTTGACCTGGAGAGACAGTTTCCCATCGTGACGTTGAGGAAAGAAGGGATTTTCGATGATGGAGTATGTATAGAGATAAGTCAAATTAGATGAATAGAAATGTATGTGTGTATGTGAGGATGCTTAGATGAAGCAGAAGATAGTCTTCTGCGTTTTTTCTTTTCCGTTGCTCATGAACAAGGAAAGAAGAATCGAAGATCGTTGTGAAAGATTGTATGCTCAATGGGAAAAAGGGACCAATAATAACCATATAGACATGTAACTATTTTGGCTCATTTATTTTTCTCAGTCCCCGTTGGAACAATCACTCTAACAGAGTGCCTCCCATGGCTCCCAACCCCCACCCCATCTACTAGCGCCAAAACTTCACCCCTATCTCCTCACCCTCAGGAAACCCCATCAAGACTTGAAACTCGCAACTTGAAACTTTTACTGCTTTCCCATATTTAGATACACCACTTCCAACGTCACACCCTCGAAGGGCTAACACAGATTCTCACCTGACCACTTATCAACACCGATGTTGGCTTCTTCGTTGGCATATTGGATTTTATTTATTTATTTTCACCAAAAAAGATATTTTTAAAATTATCAAAATTAGAAAAAGTGATTTCTTCCATTATTTATCAACTTGGATCATCTCCTTCAGCTCTCAATGAATTTTTATTTAGGATTAACGCTATAGAATCACCAAAATGCCCATTTTGCAATCAAGTTGAATCAGTTCATCATTTTTTAATTTTGTGTAAAAAATTCTACAATCGTCGTAAAATTTACAGACAACAACTTATAAAAAAAATATATAAATCAATTATTACTCTTTACAATTGATTCTAGATTCTCCTGAAGGCTTCAAATTACTTGGAAATTACATGGAAATTACATGATAAGTCCAAATAGATTTCTGAATATCCAAAAATATTTAAAGAATTAATGAAAAATAATAATAATAATAATAAGAATAAGAATGATAATAGGGCATTAATATTTACACCACCCAAACCTGGTTGCGCACTGCCTTTTGACTGCCAGATGAAGTCAATTTTTTTTTTGTTTGAATATTTTTTAAAAATACTTTCAAGGGCCCTAAAATTACCAAATTTTTTGTTAGCCTCCTGAGCACCCTTGCTCCACTTTCTGAGCTTTTTAGCTCAAAAAAAAAATATATAAGTACCTTAATTAAGCAGTACACAAAATCAAACAAAAAATTTAAAAAAATACTTAATGCGGGAAATTTGGGCCAAAAAATTTATCCCAGGTATTTCAACCCTATTCAAATATGGGATAAAAAAAAAATTCCACGGGGAAGCAAAAAAAGTTGCTTTTACATTTACTTTTTACTTAATGCGGGAAATTTGGGCCAAAAAATTTATCCCAGGTATTTCAACCCTATTCAAATATGGGATAAAAAAAAAATTCCACGGGGAAGCAAAAAAAGTTGCTTTTACATTTACTTTTGCAAAAACAGGTGCATGTACAAAAATTTTGAAAAAGTAAAAGTAAAAGCAACTTTCTTTGCTTCCACGTGGAAAAATTTTTTATCCCACATTCCAATAGGGTTGAAATACCTGTGATAAAACTTTTGGCCCAAATTTCCCGCATTCAGTATTTTTTTTTTGTTTGATTTTGTATACTCCTTAATTAAGGAGTACTTATATATTAGTGGGATTCAAAGTTGGTGCAGGTGCGCATGCAAGCCAACTTGCATACCCGCTTGCCTCCCCCAAAAAATAAATCACTTTGAGCACCCCAAAGTGGGGTCCTCACCTTGCAAATGGCCAAGCCCGCCCAAAAAAACTATCCAGAACCATATCAAGCAAATTCCTCACAAAAAACCCATCCATCACCATCCTCACCAACAGATCCATCAACCAATTCCACGAAAAACCGAGTGAGGGACTGCAATCAAGCGAATGACCAGCGTGATCTGAATACAGATCCAAGGATCCATCATCAATTCAATATGGAAGGAACCCAATGAAGAATCTAGCGACAATAGCGATCTTGAGGAAGCTATTGTTGCTCTCATCATTCTCAAGGGCAAGTGTTACATGAAGCCACGAGTTCACCTCTCAAGACCACCCAAAATCAGCCCTTATCTCTTTTCCCTTGATGATCAACGATTCAAGCAAGAGTTGAGGATGTCTCAAACCGCATTCCATCAACTCCTGGCTGAAATCAACGATCATCCGATTTTTTTTAACAATTCGAATGTCCCACAAAGGCCAGTAAGGGACCAACTCATGGTGACTTTAAAGCGGATGGGTACATTTGGAAATGGCGCTTCCGTAGGTATGCTTTCCGGATTTTTCCATATCTCCGAGGGGACTGTTATTCTTTACTGCTCTTGTGTTGTTACAGCCATCTTGTCACTTGAAAGGTAGATCATTTCATTTCATTCTATTGATTTTTTTTCTTAATAATCATTTTTATTCTTTTTGGTAATGTGAAGCTCTTCTTTCTTTTTTTTCGTAAGTATGTCAGTTGGCCAGATGCGCAAGGACAAAAAGAAATCTCCTCACGCATTAAAAGCTATACAAAATTCAAACAATGTGTTGATTTTGTTGATGGGACTCGCTTCCCTTTGGATGAAAAGCCATCAATCGATTCTCAAGATTATTACTCCCTAAAAGGAAGCTACAGTCTGGCAGCACTAATTGTATGTGACGATCAAAAAAGAATCATCTATTACCTTACAGGGTGGCCGGTAAGCTATCTGAATCTCTCCACAATGTAACAATGGTTTAACCTTTTTTTTTTTTGTATCAGGTTGCTGCCATGATACCCGGCTTTGGGAAAATTCAGAGCTCAATCTCAATAGCCAAAGACTTTTCACTCCAGGCAAATATCTCATTGCCAATTTGGGATTCCCTGCCAAGATCAACTTGATTCCCGCCTTCAGAAGACCACCGAATGGACCTATGCCGAGAACCAAGAAAAAGTTCAATAAACATCTTGCCTCATTGCAGGTCTGCAATGAACATTGCATTGGAGTGCTGAAGGGTCAATTCAAGAGCTTAAGAGGACTCAGAAACAATCTAAGCTCAGCTGGCACAATCAAGAGGATCACACACTGGATCAGTGCATGTGTGATCCTCCATAATTTTCTACTTTCTGACAGCTCACCTGATGTTTACATGCAACCTGAACTAATACACAAGGATGAAGACACTAGCACCAGCAGAAGAGGTCCCAACAGTGGAGGAAACAATCTTTGTGATGATGTCTTCAATAATCTTCTTGAATTTTTTTGGCAATTAATTGTTTGTTCTCGTTCTTGCCTCACTTTGCTCATTACACTCAATTATGCCATTTTTCTAACAAAAAAGATGCTTTCTCGTTTATTTTCTCTCTATTTTTTTCTTATTTTACTCCATTCTTGTTCAGTTCTCTCACATGATTTATGTCAACATTAGTTTTTCACATGATTTATGTCAACATAAGCAGTACTATCATTTTGATAGGCTCAATTCTTTTTTTCTCTTCTTACTTTTTTTTCTCTTCTTAATTTTTTTCTCTTATATTTTTACATTTCTTTTCCTCATTTCAAAGCAATGAAAATATCTCGCGTGAAAAACAGGAACATTTTGGAACGTTTTAATTTTTTTCAAAGCAATGAATCATTTAAAACAATATTTATTTAAAAACGACCATTGTATTTGTGAGATACAAAAATAAATAATGAGGAGATATTGAAAAGAAAACGTTTATTTAAGATAAAGATAAGAATGAAAAGAAAAAAATAATTCAAGTTAAGATAAAGATAAGAATGAAAAGAAACAAATATTTCAAGTTAAGATAAAGATAGGAATGAAAAGAAAAAAATAATTCAAGAAAAATAAAGAAGAAAAAAAACGGAGACAGATCAATCAAGAAGTATCATCAGATTCAGATTCTGAATTTGATGAATCATCGACATTGACCATGTCTTGAAGAGGTGGGAACTCAAGTGCCACTTTTTTTTTGATCTCTTATAGACTCAGTCCATGCAATCAAAGATCTTTCATGTAACTGACCTTAAATTTACTAGCTGAAGCACGGGCTTGAGTGACCTCAGCTTTTCTCTTGCAAACCATTGACTTCATATACAATTCTTCCGAGGTATTCCTACACCAGGGGAGAGGAGGGGGCACTCCCCAGGGAGTGCCATAGCTTAACTTTTATCCGTAACTCTGGGGGATACCTGCCCTGGATCTTGCTTTGACCTTCACGAAGTATTGGTGAACTATGTTGAACTTATGCAGAATTTGCCTAAAATTCATCCTGAACTCACTCAGAACTGAGTTTGAACTTATGTGGAATCAACATGGAAATATATAAAATATTGACTACAACTTGAGAATAAGTCAAGTTGAAATGTATGCCAAGGTCCATCATAATTTGGGTTTGGAATACGATTTCTTTTATCACAGAGTGATGTAACATCTATGAAAGACAAGAAATCAAGACAATCATGTGACATGCTCCTATTACAATTTCACTGAAAATCTGTTTGAGACCAACTTCACATATTCCCATCCAATGGGAATATTTAAATGAAATTGCAAAAATAGGAATTTTCAAGCCACAGATCAATGCAGGAACTTCTAAAGAAATACTTCAACATTTGCTATGATGGGTAAGATTTTTTGGATCAAGTCTGGGTGTAAAGAATAAATTGAAGTGAGGATGTAGGAAATGACAGCTATCTAAATGGAGCATGGCCACCATTAATACATTGATTTTGAATAATTCTTTCATTGGCTGTATTATGACATAACCATAAAAACCTCAAAAGGGGTTAGAAATCATTTGAGGATGAGTTTCATAGTTATTTCAAGTACTGGAATCAAAGAGGAGTAGCCCTCCTAGAATCAACAAAGAATAATGCCAATGTTAGAATTGCATAGAGTGGCTGGCAAGTGTTGCATAAAAACCTCAAAAGGGGTTAGAAATCATTTGAGGATGAGTTTCATAGTTATTGCAAGTACTGGAATCAAAGAGGAGTAGCCCTTCTAGAATCAACAAAGAATACTGCCAATGTTAGAATTGCATAGAGTGGCTGGCAAGTGTTGTGTTAATGCCCAAAATTTCTGTATCAGTTGTGCCAATACAAAATCCACTTCAAATCAATTTGAAACTTTCTGTGTCATCAATGTCAATGGGTTTGTGTGTATTCAAATGAGTAAAATGTTGATTGCCAAGCATGTAGAAGGAATATTGTCTTGGAGTAGCCATGGAAACCATTGATCAACTTCCTTTCCACATATTGCTCTGTATTCTAGACACTTACACAGATTGATTGTACTAGGGATTTTTCAATTAATCAAACTATCAAATTGGAGAGCAGCAAGGATAAAGTGACCGTCATGAATAAAAAATAAATGGGCCACAAACATAAATACCCAGTAATATGATATAATTGTATGTACAACTAAGTATTTTTCTTTTTCTTGGGGGGAGCATTTGCATTATCAATTTGGTGCTGCAGGCCACCTAGAGGCAATTCTTTTTCATAGTTTCCCTCAACATAAGCAGTGACAGCAGCTGCCATTCTCTTGTTGATCTGACAAGAGAATCCCATTCTGGTGTAATTGTCAGACTGGGAAGCACCAGGAAGAGTTTGATGACGGAAATCTTGTGATCTGAACACACAAAGGGTGACCCCCAGTGTTTTGTTCAAGTCCAAATATACCTGGAAATCACGGAAAGAAAACTGCCCACCAATCATCTCAAAACCTTTGTCGGCCAAAATTTGAGGTTTGCCGGGGTTCTTTGGGTTGAAAATTGGAATCCATCCAACCAGCGTCCAGTCATTGACATTGCTGTCCACGTGAGGAGTGTTTTGGAAATTGTACATTGTGAAGGTCAGGAAAGAGGCAAAGTCTGAAGAGGTGTACGGTTCTCCATATTCTGGATGATTCATCGAGGGGTATTGGTTGATGGTCATGAGTAGTTCTTGGTAGTTGTCGTGGACCACCAGTGCAAATCCCCTGAGTTGGGAAGAGATCCATTCGCCGGCTTCGTGGAGGCGGGCCTTTTGATCTTCCGGGTTGAACTTGAGGATTTTCATCATCTTGCGTAAGCGATCCACCAAACAGAACCATCCAAAGTGCTTGGTGTCCTTCGAGGCCTTATGCCAACCTTCAGCCCACATGGTACCTTCTTTCTGGGGCCCGTTTTCGTCAACCGGGGCAACATAGTCGATCCTTCTGAGCATATGAAGAATGAATCGCTCCCAACCATTCTTTTGTGTGTCCGGCATAGTGGAGAAAGGAAACCACTTCGCCATGCAGAAGGGGGGCAAGTTGTAGGGGGAAACAATGCAAACCCCTTTGTAGAGTGGGATAAAATGGTCGACGAGAGTCTTCTGGCGGGTGATAAGTTCTGCCGGGCAGGGGTCTTTTTGACGAGACAATGGAACAGATACATGATAGATTGAGTCGTGTTGACCAGGGAGAATGAGGGGGGCTTCTACCTTGGCCCTGGTACGATCCCATTGCTTAATGTGTTTGTATGGTCTGATTCGTTGGTAAGGGATTGCATGCGAAAGGATGAATTGTGATGTCAGCAATGAGGCATAAATATTGAGGAAAGTTGGTGGCAGAGCCGGGGCGAACGAGCAAGGGGCGCGGCACA
The DNA here is from genome assembly GCA_000785685.1 of Uromyces viciae-fabae. NCBI lineage: Eukaryota > Fungi > Basidiomycota > Pucciniomycetes > Pucciniales > Pucciniaceae > Uromyces > Uromyces viciae-fabae. Next base: position 3,224 of record KN361126.1, on the reverse strand, counting down.
ATAGATTGTTGCACCAGCGCTGCCATCTTGCTGAAGGTTTACCCCAGATAAAATTGTATTTTGGGGTAGGCGTGGCACAACAGATTGTTGCACCAATCACACTTGTCCCCTCCATGACATATATTTGATCCAGGGCGATTGAGGCTGCGAGGAGGATGCGAGAGAAGAGAGAAGAAATGAGGACAGACGCTGTGTTATTGGTCGGGTATTCATCTTGCGAGGTGTCAAAAGCAAATGTTATCTTCATGTGAGGATGGCCAGTACCATCAACGGAATCAAGAAGGCCATTGGTGTTGAGACTGTGATAGAACCTAGGGTCATTGGTCTGGCCTGGACATCATGATTCTCCCCCAAAGATAAATAGTGATGCGTCCCACACGGCCAAAAGCTGGCTGCAATTGTGTAATGGGTCCATCGTTGGGGAGAGTTGAAACCAAATAGAAGCTAGGATTAAGAATACAATTGGGTAAGCGAGAATTGAAGGCAGGCAAGCGTTTGGTACTCTAAAGTGGACTCAATAAAAGAATTATTATTTCATCCTGAAGGAGAAGGAATTCTTTACTTTTTGTTTCAGAAATGGATTCTACACCCAAATTAACCCCTAGTCACTCACCAAAGCCATATCAATAACTCCACTAGTTTAACAGCTACTCAAGGCAGAAGACTTAAATAGGGTACTTGAATTATTTCACAACATAACAATCATTATGAATACAGCTTTATGCATCACAAAATAAGATATAAGTCAATAAACCATAACAAATACCACATAATCCATATCTACTATCACATATCCAATACAAGTTTCATAGATAAGAGGCTATGACCTCATTCACTGTACATATTCAACTACCACAGAATACACACACACTCACACATGTTTAGAAAGCCTCTGACCTCATATTACAGTTCCCACTTGTTTCAAAACCGATTAGCCCACATGTCTGGAAGGAGATAAGATAAGATACACTAGCACTGATGTCATGTCTGTGAACTGTATGATTTTTGGAGACCCTGTTTGTTGTGTCCTGTGTTTCACACCATTTGTCTATATAAGGAGCTCTCTCCTCAGTGTTTTCCCCCATCTGATCATCCCCTAATCTAATATAACCCATCTAATCCATCTAATCCATCTAATCTAATCTATATCTGTTCAGCAGAGAAAATCTAATCTGCCCATAAATCTGATTGGAGAGGAAATTATCCCCAGCCCAATAATAAATAACACTTACATACATACCTTTAAAGAAATAAATACTTAAACATTCATTGAACCTTCAGTGTGTAGCCATTGCTCACATTTTTCCCCTTTCTTAAGGAGCCATAGAGGAGTTGACTCATATCCCCTGCTCCCACAGC